>APFE030912305.1:152715-196980 GCA_000404065.3 Pinus taeda | reverse complement strand
CCTTATAATCGAGATAAACTTTGTCTCAAATTTTTGCAGAAATATAATCAGAGAGACCCTATTGCTACAATTTTTATTTCTATATACTTTCCTTACATCATTTAGACTATATATTTTTCAGAAAACACCATAGATATTTACTATCTGACAAAACATGAAAATAAAAACTATTGTCTACCTGTGGCCTCTAGGTGTTGTGTCCTCCTGAGCCACTTTAGATGGCTGACCTAGTTACATGATCCTCGTAGCATCAGGCTCCGACACTTGATTCACAACTACTGTGCTTTCCTTTGCCATTAGAATGGCAACACCACACAACCCAAAGACCTCCTTCAACACCCCAACGGTGGCTGTTTCAACTTTCACTTTGATATTATCCACTTTGTATTTCAGGTTGACAATTTAAGTCTTTAGATGTTCCATAACTTTATGCATCAGTTCCATATATTTCCCTAATCCAGATAGGTGGGACAATAGAACCGTCATTTGTTCCTGAATCTCCTTAATTATTTGCTTACTTGAATTATCTATCATCTTTGCCACACTCCCACTGTGCCTGAGTTCCTCTGCTCCATTTCCATTGCCTTTGTTGCTCACATGAGCCATATTTTTTGAAATCCTTCACTCTACGAGAATGATTCTATGCTTAAGCTGCATTAACCAACTTCTATATATAACCTCCTGATCCTTTTCGAATGTGACTCCAATCTTGTCAAGATTTAATGCCTTCCCTATCTGTAACACATCCATGACACTGTCAACCATCCCTATCACTGCCAAAATCCTTTCATAGTGAATTGCGATGGTACTGAGGATATTTTCTTTTAATTTCCCATTTATTAACCAACGAAAGCAAATCCACTTGTGCCGCGACATGGATGCCATACTCCTAGGCGCCCATTTGTTCTTAAATGGCCAACTACCATCATCTTCTCCCCAGGAGCTACTGCTGATCCCTAGGGTATTATCACATTTAATGATATTTTGTTCCTTGTTTATTCCTATTCTCACACCTATAATCCTTTAAGGATTTAATTAATGAATATATTAAGGTACGTGACATATGACACTACCTTGATCGATGTTTAATATTCCTTGTTCTAATACGACACCCATGTTGGCTTGAAGGTCTACCATATGGTTGTTTTATATTTTAACATGAAAAATTTTATATTCCTCTAATTCACTAAGAAGGTACATTATCCTTATGACCACAGGAGAGGGGTAAGAGTCTATAAGGTAGTGACACAAATATGCCTAGCAGCTTCCTCCTCTCTGCCACAGAGTATGTAGCAAGAGGGACCTTGGATATTCTTTTTCCTTAGATTTTCAACTGTTAGAATTTTCTCATGTACAATTTACCAACATAATATGTTGACCTTTGGAAGCCCATCCCTATTCCAAATCTTTTCCCAGATTCTTGAAGGAGGAGGGGGGGATAGATTCTTAATGAGAAGAGCATTACCTTCCTTTATTGAATAGTTTTTAAGCTTCCCTCCCAACCAAGTAGGTTTGTCCAATTTGTTGGTAGCAATTAGTGCAAACCCCTTCAAATGGAGAATCATGGATTTCCAATGGTTCAACAAATGATTAGGCATATCCAAAAACTTCCACCCACTCTAGATTCCTTGATCATCCCAACTGGAGATGTCAGCAAGATGGATATAACCATGCTCTTCCATCCATTTGGAGAATTCCATAAACCCTTGATTGACAACCAATAATTCTATCAGGGGAGAGTGATCTTTCCATAGATGGATACACTTCCCGTTGCTCGTTTGCCAACCTAGTTTTTGTAGCATAAATGAGGTCTTTGTTTTACATAGTTTCAAAATTTTTGTTCCTTTCCCCTCCCATATTTTTCCTTCGGGTCGAACTTATCGACTCTTGTGGAAATACTTTCTTGTAAAAGAATTTTTCCACCATTCATTGGAATCCAAAAGAAGCCTCCATAAATTTTTTTCACCAAGAGTCAGGTTCATGTATTCTAGATCCTTGATTTCTAATCCTCTTAGATTATTTGGCAGTGTTACCACTTTCTAATTGACAAGGTGAAACTCGTGTTCATTATTTTTACCTCTCTGCTAAAGGAACTTCCAAATTAAACTGCTTAATTTGTGGTTTATATTCTTTTGAGCTAATAGACCTGCTCCCAGATACATCAGTAAAGAGGAGAGAATTGATTTGATGAGAGAAACTCTCCCAACAAGATTTAACCATCTTACTCCCCATGATTGAGCTCTTTTTAATTTTTTGCAAGACTGATTCCCAATCCTCCCTTGAATCCCGCTTAAAAGAGATTGGAATTCCAAGATAAGAAAAGGAATTTCGATCAATACCAAGAGGAAATCCAAGTAACCAGGAGATATCATGCAAAGTAGTCCCAAGATAGTTCCAGCCAATCAATTTGACATTTCAATTTGTCAATCATTCCTCCAAACAAGTTAAGATAACATTATAAGACCTCTTTGAATCTTGAGGCTACTCCTAAAGAGGCACCACCAAGTAAAATGGTATCATCAATGAACTGAGAGCAATTGATTTCTCAGACATTTCTGGCTATGCTTAACACTAGAAGAGTCCCTTCCAACCTTGCAACCTCAAGATTCCTACTCAGATATTTAACCATTATTATATATAACAGAGGCGATAGAGGACAACCTTGTTGAAGGCCTCTGGAGGCAGCAAAAAAAGAGGTTGGTCTACCTTTGATCATAGGGGATATCCAAGGGTATCCAATGCAAGCATTAATCCATAAAATAAAATCATTACTGAAACCTATATTTTCCAGCCAATCAATTGACATTTCAATTTGTCAATCATTCCTCCAAACAAGTTAAGATAACATTATAAGACCTTTTTGAATCATGAGGCTACTCCTAAAGAGGCACCACCAAGTAAAAGGGTATCATCAATGAACTGAGAGCAATTGATTTCTCAGACATTTCTGGCTATGCTTAACACTAGAAGAGTCCCTTCCAACCTTGCAACCTCAAGATTCCTACTCAGATATTTAACCATTATTATATATAATAGAGGTGATAGAGGACAACCTTGCTGAAGGCCTCTAGAGGCAGCAAAAAAAGAGGTTGGTCTACCTTTGATCATAGGGGATATCCAAGGGTATCCAATGCAAGCATTAATCCATAAAATAAAATCATTACTGAAACCTATATTTTCCAAAACAAGGAAAAGAAAGGAATGATTTACCCAATCAAATGCATTAGCCATATCCCGTTTAATAACCATTCCAACTTCTCTTGCTTCTTTACTCGAATGAATAACTTCCTGAACCAAAATAATATTATCAAGAATATTTCTCTGCTGCATAAACCATCCTTGATTCTCAGATATGAAGGAATAGAGCAAGGGTTTACTCTTGTTGGAAATTATGTTGGTCAATATTTTATAGGAAGTGTTGCAAAGCGAAATGGTTCAAAATCTATAAAAAATTGTTGGAATGGCTTCCTTGGGGATTAAAGCAAGAAAGGAAGAGTTTGTTCACCCTCCAAGTTTATTTTTGACTCTAAAGTCATTCAACATTATGATGAGATCCTTTTTTATAGTATTCCATAATAACAGGTAAAATCATATGGAGAAACCATCATGTCTAGGAGATTTCTTAGGTTCCAAGGACCAAACCACTTTTTAGACTTCTTCTTCCTTTATTTCATCTAAAAGAATTTGATTAGCAGTAGGGGAGATCACCTGTGGCATTGCCTGAAGAAATTCATTTGCTTGATCTGGAGGGATATGGTCTTTTCCAAGGAGGGATTTGAAGAAGTAGAAGCTCTCTTCCTTTATTTCCACAAAGGTGCCTTTGACTTCCCTTCAGGGGCAATTTCACTAATTTTGTTTCGAGTCTCCCTAGATTTAGCTTGTTTATGAAAGAAGGCAGTATTGGAGTCCCTAGATTTTAACCACAAATTGCAGGATTTTAATCTCCACAATTTTTCTTCTTGTCTGCTTAAAGAGTATACATGTGTGGAAAGGTCATTTTCTTCTTGTATGTGTTTCTCCTCTATTGGAACTTCCTCCATCAACTTGTAGTTCTCATCGAGTTCTTGGACTTTGTCTCGCCTTTTTTTACTCGGGGGTTGATAATTTTCTTTCAACCAATTCCTAAGTTCGTTTTTCACATTCTTTAGCTTGGATTCCCAAACATAATTCAGCGAGCCCTGAACATTGGTCTTCCATGCCCTCTCCACCAATTTGTTGACCTTTTCTAAGAGTCCCCAATTTACGTTGAACTTGAATGGCAACAACCCGATAATTTCCACCTTCTCCATTTTAATCATGATAGGGTGATGGTCCGAGTCTGCTTGAGCTTCTATTGTCAACGAACAGTAAAGACCTTTAAATTATCCAGCAGTTATGAATTAGAAATCGGTCCAAACAAGCGACTATATATTGGTCTCCTGTTTGTCTAATAGACCACATGTATTTTCCTGACTTTGGGTTAATATCCATCTATCCCAACTGTCTATTATATCTTCCATTTTGTCTCTGAACGGATCACTCACCATAGTTCCTCCTCTTTTTTATACATTGTTTAGAACAATATTTAAGTCTCCTCCCATCACACTATTCAGATGCATATTCCTTTCCCTTAGAACTTCCAACGAGTCCCATAATTCCGACTTTTTACTATAAAGCATAGGAGCATATATATTTATGAAAGGAATTCATTCCCCCATTTCTCTTACCTTCAAAAGAGCGAGCACCCAAGATTTCATATTTAGTTCTTCTACAAGGGAGAAATTCTTATTTGACTAGAAATGCCTAGTCCTCCAGAAGCCCCTCTCGACGATTGAACAATCCCAAAGAATTCTTTCCAGAATACCTCAAAAACTTTGAATACTTTTAGTTCCTCTAGCCTTGTTTCTTGAAGAAAAACAACCGTCGATGATTCTTGTTTTAGTATGTCTCTCACCACCAAGTTTTTAGCAGGGTTCCCTAGCCCCTTGATGTTCCAGGATATTAGTTTCATTTAATGGAGGTGGTTTGATTATACCCAACATATTTTCCTTCCTTATTTTTTGTTACTTTCCCTTTGAGTAGTTCTGTAATGACTATTTGATTTCCCAATTTTTTATTCAGTACAACTTCTTTTTCCCTCAGTTACTTCTTTTTTGGTCTGCCTTTTTCCTTTGAACTCCCTATTTCATGGCTGCTACTGTCGTCTACCCAAGATAAGTTCTGTGTCATATGATGAGTAATAACTCTTGCTATTTCTTGTTGTCATTACCTGGTTGTTCACTCGGGGGACCAAGAGTTGGAGCCACCCTCGAGGGAGAAGTTCGGTGCCTGACCTTTTTTGGACTGCACTCTGCCACGATTTCATCATTCACGAATGTCATTTCCTCTTCCTTGCTTCTATCTTCTTCTGGCTGGATAGGAGCTTCCTCCTCATCCGTTGGAGAGCTAAGGGAATTAAAAGGATTTGAGGAGGAAGGGATTGCATTATTATTGATTATTCCTTGGGGATTTTGGAATGTTCCTTTCTCGTTCAGATATCCCTTCTTTTGTTTCTGCCATTGCTCCTCCTAGGGAGATGGTGTATCTAGATTTTCATTTTGCTCGGCTTTGGAGCAATATTTTGCAACATGACAGTGTATGCATTTCAATGGAATTTGTTCATAGTAAATTTTTCTGTGCTTCCATTCTCCCAAGGTTAGAATAATATCCGTGGGCAAGCCCTTTTCCAAGTCTACTTCTACACAGATTTTGGCACATGCAAATTGACAGCCTTTAGGTTTAGATTTGTCGAGATATTTGCCTAACCCATTACCAATAGCTCTGAAGCAATCATCACTCTAGCAAGAGATGGGGATCCGAGGGAGCTTGAACCACATTGGAATAGAAGTGGGAATATCCTCATCTAGATTGAAATCCAAAGTATATTTGTTCAAGTACATACCTCTAGAGCCAAAGAAATAAGGCCCATTTCGAAACACTACATCTCAATCTTCGTTTATTTCGAATAAGAAAATGAAGAATGCATTGCCGACAACAGACAAAGGAATCTCCCCTTTCATCATGGGCTCCCAAGTTTTTCCTATCCATATTTCCATCGACCTTGGAGAGGGTCACATCCCAGTGAACTTCCCAATCAGAGCACGCTCCGCATAGGCAATAGAGGTGCGACGTGCTCCATCAGGCAAGGAGACATAGTTAACTTCTTCATTTCTCTTCACAAACTTTGACGGAGCCTCAGACGGACATGAGCGCTTGGGAAGGGAAGCCTATAGGGCTTGAAAGGCATCATCAACCGAGTAGTCAGTGAGAGGTGGAGGGGGAGAAGCCACTCTGTAGGGGCCATTGGAAGGGACTAGAAAATGCAGAATGCAAAGGCGACAACATTAGAGCAGCAACACACAACTATATATATATATATATATACCTTGAGATTAGTTTTTTTTAAATATTTACAGCAATAATTTTTTTTTAGAAATTATAAATTGATTTTCTAGATAGACTGAATTTGAAAATATGTAATGATTTTTTCCCTAGCCTCCTTTCTCCTTTTTTTTAAAATGGTATTGTAAACATTATCGCTTCCTTTTTAGTGAGAATATAATTAAAAAAATAATTTTTAAGTAAAGTTTCAACATAAATTAATATTTTCTTACATATAAATAGTATTATTATATATATATATATATATATATATTATATATTATATAATATATATATTATTACAATTTTTATTTCTTAACTAAGGTATTAATACATATTTTACATTTGTGTTATTTTATATATAATTTTTTTGGTTAAGTAATAATTATAAACTATAAAGTCATCTAAACATAATGACTAATGAAGTATATTCATTTTCAAAATTTCAATTTCATTATGAATTGCTTATTCAATAGAAAACGTAATACATAATTCTAAGCCAAAAACTAATTAATTTGTAATTATTGTTCTAGCTATTTTAAACCGACAACTAATTACCTTGAGATGATTACTATTAGCTATTTTAAAATTTAAATATAAAATACTACAAAACCCCGTAACCACTTCACATTCTCTATAATCCTTTGTATTTTAAAATAATGCAAAAATTGCAAAACCGAGTGACTACATCACATTATTTATAATCCTATGTTGTGAAGACAATTGCAAGAAAGATGAATTCTTTTATGTGATGGATCCAGATGACAAATATATAAATACTTTTGGATGTTTATGTCTAAGTTACGGATTATGAATCCTTCATAAATATGAATATTGGGCATCCTAGGAAATCTACTATGAGAAAAAATATCACTTTTTGAAGAGCATAAAAAGTCAAAAGTTTTGACATGAGTAAAGGTTGCAATTTTGTTTTATTAAAAAAAGGATTTACAAAATATTATCTTCACAAAAGGAAATTGCTAAGATATTTGAGAAGGTTCATGTAGTTAAATAAAATGAGATGGGATATGAAAATCTTGAAGTGTTGACAATCGCCAATAAAAAAATAAAATAAAATTATGAACACCTAATGAAAAACAAAAGAAAATCAAAACTCAAGGGTATTGCTAGAAGAAAGGGTCCCAAATTTTGTGAACTTAAGGAATTTATGATAAACTCACAATTTCTAACACATTGATTAGAACCATGAAACTTTCTATGTTAATTCTTGAATTGGTAAGGAGCTTTGAGAGGAGTAATGATAATTCCTTTTGTGCAAGTATTTGTATCTCAGCAATTAGTCCCAACAAGAAATATGCCTAGGTTTGCACATATTTCCTAGGTTCGAAGAAAGGATTAAGAACAATGTTGGTGCAAAAGGTAGAGTAATAGGTTATGCATCCAGAAAGTTGAAGGAACATGAAGAATTGTATGCTAGACGTGCCTTGGAACTAGTAGCAATAATGCTAGCTTTGAAATTGTGTAGACACTACCTTGTCAAGAGAAGCCTTGGGTTAAGAACCAAAGGTTACATTAGTGTTCTCGAGTGGGAGGTAGGTAGAACCAAAGTTTGAGGGTTATATACTTGAACCGAATGGACTATTGAGTTTTCAAGGGAGAATGTACATCCAAAAGGAAGGGAGTGTATGAAGAATCATTCTCGAAGAGTCACATAGAGCACTCTACTGTGCACATCCTAGCATAAAGAAGATGTATGCAAACATGAAAGAACTCTTATATTGGGAAGGAATGAAGCGCAAAATCATCCAGTTTGATGCCAAGTGTCTTCAATGTTAACGAGTGAAGGCTAATCATCGACACCCAGTAGGACTCCTACAACTGCATAACATCCTTTTGTCTAAATGGGAGGTCATTTCTATGGATTTTTTTTCTCGGTTTGCCATTCAATTCACAAACGCACAATGCCATATTGTTTTAGTTTATAAATTAACCAAAAGTGCCGATTTCACCCTAGTGAGAGACACTTACGATGTTACTAATGTGGCACAAGTTTTTATAAGAAAAGTTATTCGGCTACATGGGTTACCCACAAAAATATTTTTTGATAGAGACTCTAACTTTACTTATAGATTTCGAACAAGTTTGCGGTCAATGTTGGGTACTCAATTGAACCTGAGCACTGCATATCATCCAAAAATAGATGGGTATATCGAATGAGTAAATCGGGTTATGGAGATATGCTTAGAATGTATGTTATGGATAATCAAGCTCAGTGGGAAATGTACTTACCATTGATAAAGTTTGCCATAATCACAATTACAATAGTTCAATAAGGATGCCTCCTTCTCAACCTCTATATGGGAGCCTATGCAGGATGCCAATGAGTTGGGAAAAGTTGGATGAAAAATTAATAGTCAGGCCAAAATTGGTTCGAGAAATGGAGGAACATATAAGAAGTATTCAACAAAGGTTGAAGGAAGCACAAGATATGCATAAGAGTTATGTTGATGCACATATTACTGATCAAATTTATAAAGTGGGAGACTAATTTTTTATTCATATCTGACCCAATAAAAGCACCATTTAGTTTGGGAAAGGGATAAATTTATCACCTCGATTTATAGGACCTTTTAGAATCAAAGAGAAAATTGGAAAAATTGCTTATCATCTTGTATTTCCACCCCATTTAAATAAAACTCATGATATTTTTCATGTATATGTTCTATGACACTATGTTTATGACAAATGTCACAAAATCGATTGGAGGGAATTGTAGGTCTTAGACATGGGAACTATAGTGGTTGAACGGTTACACATATTGGACTATAGAGTTTGGCAACTCCAACGTCACATGGTGGATCAAGTTAAGATCTAGTGGGACAAGTATAGCCTAGGATCTACTACCTGGGAGGATGTGGAGACTATACTTCGTGACTACCCCCCCACTTTTTGAGCATTTTTTATGCCCATTTTGACTTAGATAGTTACCTATGCCAAGGATCTATTTGTAGTTTCATGTTGTTTTATTTGTGAACACTATATAATATTGATGCATTTCATTTGGATAGATGAAACTACTTATAAAAACCATTTGATGGATTAGGTATTTTTGATTAAAATACTTGATGTATGATTTATCTGATGTAATATTTACTTCTAGTATACTTATATTAATTACAAAATGGGTATGTCGATACCAGACTCAATAAAAATATGATTATGATCACTTTTCTATATATATTTTATTGCATGGTGGTGCAGCAGGTTGGTGAAAACAAGGTGAAGTCTTCAAAATAGACTATGGGTTACTTTAGAACCAATCTGGTGCTTCCAGTAGATTCTATCCATGGCTAGCTTTGCATGGAGGGTCCCCACTTTTTATTTAAAACTTTGGTCCCATGTTGACTTTCACTTTATAAACAACGCTTCAATCCACATAGTTGATCTCTTCTTTATCAGATCCGACGGTCAACACTCAACCCGATCAACAAAACAGTCCGTTGATCCTCCACCGTAGATCAACCGCACGCTAGATCCAACAGTTCACAAGGATATCGGGTGAACCACTTGCACGGAGAATACCCGCCTGATAAGGCGGTTTTCTCTCTCCACCCGATACTACGTTTCACTTGGTTAGTGGAATCGTGTGACTACCCTGAATTACCACTTACAACTCTTTGTTCGCCCGATAACCACCTTGACTGTTTTAAACCAACCTTTCAGATATAACCACGTGCATTAACTCAATACTTAAGCAAAGCGTTTAATCAATGGTTTTAACGTTTAATCACAAAATTAACCCTTAACACTAAATGACCACGATTTAGTGTTAAAAGACATAAAACCCATAAACACTGAGATTTGCGTGAAAATGTGAAAATAAAGAAAATACCCGGTTAACTGTCTGGACACAGACATGTCGAAATAAACGAGAGTTTACACTAGGATTACTACAAATACACATTGAATCAATTTCATTGATATAATATCTGTTACAAAGTCTTGGCCCTCTTCGCTCAATTACAACAATATATTGACCTCTGTCTCAATCTCAAACCCTCACTAACTCTCAAACTCTCGCTTCTGACTCAAATCTCAATCATCTAAGCTCGGTTAATCTTTTTCCATTACATTTTCTTTCTTTTATGAGTCAAACTCTATTCTAATTGCACTAACAACTCGATCTCTATTTTGATCAATCTAACAACCAAATCTCTATCTTTAAGCTCTATTACACACCTATGCTAACTACGTAGCCTTAGTATAAAATAAGACAATTTCCTAACTATTACAATAATGAAGTAAAACTCATCTTCAAGAGATCCAACCCTCTCTACTAAAACTGAATTTTTTACCACTTAGGTCATGAAATTCAACTCTTTTAGCCACAACATGTGAACAAACAATCACATTGCTAGCTAAGTCCAGATGCTTCTGCATCAGACTCCCTAGGAAGAAAAGAATTGTCCCTCAGACTTTCAGGGTTTACTCCATACTTCTGCAACTTTGCTGCTGTCAACCAACTAGCATCCTCCACTGCCTGTCCTTTCCATTTGACTAGATATTGAAAATAAACCTGTCATCTGGTTCTTTTGGTTACTCTTTTTTCCAAAACAGCTTCCACCTCTTTCTTAACTGTCTTTGGTATTTGTTCTTCCCAGTTCAAAGTTTGAACTTCGTCTTTTCTAGTCTCCTCCTGTAGCTTTGTCTTTGTCTCTTTGTATGGATACAAATCTGCAACATCAAAGATATGTGATATCCCAATCCCTTCTGGCAATTCAATTTCATAAGCACTACTAGAAACTTAAAATTCCTGTCTGCTGCTTCTATCCACTTGAATGGTTGATCAGTCTCCTTGATTCTCTCAAGAATTGGTGCACAAATCTGACTAAAACCTCCGATAAATTTCCTATAAAAACTTGCAAGACCCTAAAAACTTATTACCTCAAATATATTCCTTGGAATAGGCCAGTTCCAAATTGCTTGGACTTTCTCTAGATCCACTTTAAATCCTTCTTTAGAAACTACAAATCCTAAGTAAATTAATTCTTCCTTCACGAAACTACATTTCTTCAGATTTATCAGTAGTTCTCTTTCTGTAGAGTTCTTAGAACCAACTTAAGATGCTCTATATGTTCTTCTTTACTTCTACTAAAGATTAGAATATCATCGAGGTAAACAATAACAAACTTGCTTGCATATTCCTTCAAGACTTCATTCATCAATCTCATGAATGTGCTAGGTGCATTAGTGAGTCCAAAAGGCATCACTAACCACTCATACAACCCAGTATTTGTTTTAAATGCAATCTTCCATTCATCTCCTTCTCTAATTCTTATTCGATGATATCCACTCTTCAGATATATTTTAGTAAAATACTATGATCCACTCAAACAATCCATCAAATCATCCATGTGTGGTAAAGGAATTCTACACCTGATAGTGATCTTGTTTATGGCTCTGGAATCTGTACACATTCACCATTCACCTCCTTTCTTTGGACTGAGTATTGTTGGTACAACACATGGACTAAGACTCTCTTTGATTAGTCCCTTATCCATCAATTCTTGCACTTGTCTTCCAACTTCTGCATTCCCTTGAGGGGTTAGTCTGTATGCTGCTTTGTTTAGAAAAATTGCTCCTGGTATTAGACCAATATGATGAATAATACTCCTGATTGGTGGCAATGCATTTGGCAACTCATCCACAATAATATCAACAAAATCATTCAACAAAGTTTTGATTTCTTCAGGTAAATCATCTAAGTTTGTGGAAGTCAAAATTACCTTAGGTCTCCCTATGACAACAAAATGCATTTCTTCACCTTTTTCAACCTCTTGCAACAAATCCTTTCCACTCATCAACATAACATTGTTTCCAGGTGCTCCCTTGTCAGCTTCATCCTTCAATGGCTGTAGTGTATGTTTATTTCCATCCTTCTTCTAAGTATAAGTATTTCTCCTCCCATCATGAATAGCTCTCTGATCAAATTGCCAAGGTCTTCCCAACAATACATGGCATACATCCAATGGCATTACATCACACAATATCACATCTTTATAAGTACCAATCTGTATTTTGTTTCGAGTCTCCCTAGATTTAGCTTGTTTATAAAAGAAGGCAGTATTGGAGTCCCTAGATTTTAACCATAAACTGCAGGATTTTAATCTCCACAATTTTTCTTCTTGTCTGCTTAAAGAGTATATATGTGTGGAAAGGTCATTTTCTTCTTGTATGTGTTTCTCCTCTATTGGAACTTCCTCCATCAACTTGTAGTGCTCATCGAGTTCTTGGACTCTGTCTCACCTTTTTTTATTCGGGGGTTGATAATTTTCTTTCAACCAATTCCTAAGTTCCTTTTTCACATTCTTTAGCTTGGATTCCCAAACATAATTCAGGGAGCCCTGAACATTGGTCTTCCATGCCCTCTCCACCAATTTGTTGACCTCTTCTAAGAGTCCCCAATTTGCGTTGAACTTGAATGGCAACAACCTGATAATTTCCACCTTCTCCATTTTAATCATGATAGGGTGATGGTCCTAGTCTCCTTGAGCTTCTATTGTCGACGAACAGTCAAGACCTTTAACTTATCCAGCAGTTATGAATTAGAAATCGGTCCAAACGAGCGACTATATATTGGTCTCCTGTTTGTCTAATAGACCACATGTATTTTCCTGACTTTGGGTTAGTATCCATCTATCCCAACTGTCTATTATATCTTCCATTTTGTCTCTGAACGGATCACTCACCATATTTCCTCCTCTTTTTTGTACATTGTTTAGAACAATATTGAAGTCTCCTCCCATCACACTATTCAGATGCATATTCCTTTCCCTTAGAACTTCCAATGAGTCCCATAATTCTGACTTTTCACTATAAAGCATAGGAGCATATATATTTATGAAAGGAATTCATTCCCCCATTTATCTTACCTTCAAAAGAGCCAGCACCCAAGATTTCATATTTAGTTCTTCTACAAGGGAGAAATTCTTATTTGACTAGAAATGCCTAGTCCTCCAGAAGCCCCTCTCGATGATTGAACAGTCCCAAAGAATTCTTTCCAGAATACCTTATAAACTTTGAATACTTTTAGTTCCTCTAGCCTTGTTTCTTGAAGAAAAACGACCGTCGATGATTCTTGTTTTGTTATGTCTCTCACCACCAGGTTTTTAGCAGGGTTCCCTAGCCCCTTGATGTTCCAAGATATTAGTTTCATTTAATGGAGGTGGTTTGATTAGACCCAACATATTTTCCTTCCTTATTTTTTGTTACTTTCCCTTTGAGTAGTTCTGTAATGACTATTTGATTTCCCAATTTTTTATTCAGTACAACTTCTTTTTCCCTCAGTTCCTTCTTTTTTGATCTGCCTTTTTCCTTTGAACTCCCTATTTCATGGCTGCTACTGTCGTCTACCCATGATAAGTTCTGTGTCATATGATGAGTAATAACTCTTGCTATTTCCTGTTGTCATTACCTGGTTGTTCACTCGGGGGACCAAGAGCTGGAGCCACCCTCGAGGGAGAAGTTCAGTGCCTGACCTTTTTTGGACTGCACTCTGCCATGATTTCATCATTCGCGAATGTCATTTCCTCTTCCTTGCTTCTATCTTCTTTTGGCTGGATAGGAGCTTCCTCCTCATCCGTTGGAGAGCTAAGGGAATTAAAAGGATTTGAGGAGGAAGGGATTGCGTTATTATTGATTATTCCTTGGGGATTTATGAATGTTCCTTTCCCGTTCAGATCTCCCTTCTTTTGCTTCTGCCATTGCTCCTCCTAGGGAGATGGTGTATCTAGATTTTTATTTTGCTCGGCTTTGGAGCAATATTTTGCAACATGACAATGTATGCATTTCAATGGAATTTGTTCATAGTACATAATTTTTCTGTGCTTCCATTCTCCCAAGGTTAGAATAATATCCGTGGGCAAGCCCTTTCCAAGTCTACTTCTACACAGATTTTGGCACATGCAAATTGAGAGCCTTTAGGTTTAGATTTGTCGAGATATTTGCCTAACCCATTACCAATAGCTCTGAAGCAATCATCACTCTAGCAAGAGATGGGGATCCGAGGGAGCTTGAACCACATTGGAATAGAAGTGGGAATATCTTCATCTAGATTGAAATCCAAAGTATATTTGTTCAAGTACATACTTCTAGAGCTAAAGAAATAAGGTCCATTTCGAAACACTACATCTCAATCTTTGTTTATTTTGAATAAGAAAATGAAGAATGCATTGCCGACAACAGACAAAGGAATCTCCCCTTTCATCATGGGCTCCCAAGTTTTTCCTTTCCATATTTCCATCGACCTTGGAGAGGGTCACATCCCAGTGAACTTCCCAATCAGAGCACGCTCCGCATAGGCAATAGAGGTGCGACGTGCTCCATCAGGCAGGGAGGCATAGTTAACTTCTTCATTTCTCTTCACAAACTTTGACGGAGCCTCAGACGGACATGAGCGCTTGGGAAGGGAAGCCTATATGGCTTGAAAGACATCATCAACCAAGTAGTCAGTGAGAGGTGGAGGGGGAGAAGCCACTTTGCAGAGGCCATTGGAAGGGACTAGAAAATGCAGAATGCAAAGGCGACACTTAGGCAGCAGACACAAGAACTATATATATATATATTATTATAATACTATATATATAATCATATATTAATATATTATATATAGTACTATATATATATATATCATATAATATATATATAATATCTTGAGATTAGTTTTTTTTTACAATATCTTATGGTGCAATAATCTTTTTTTAGGAAACGTATAATTTGATTCTAGATAAACATGATTTGGAAATATATGTGAACGATTTTTTTCCTAGCCTCCTTCTCCTTTTTTTTATTATGAACATTTTGCTTCCTTTTATGAGAATATAATTAAAAAAATAATTTTTAAGTATAATGTAACATAAATTATATTTCTTTACTATAAAATAGTCATAAAAATATATATATATAAATATTCTATATATATATATATATATATATAAGTCATGGTTATTTTTTTAACTAAGGTATTATATACATATTTTACATTTGTGTATTTTTATATGTAATTTTTTTTGGTTAAATAATAATTATAAACTATAAAGTCATCTAAACATAATTACTAGTGAAGTATATTCATTTTCAAATTTCAATTTCATTATGAATTGCTTTTCGAAATTCAATAGAAAATGTAATACATAATTCTAAGCCAAAAACTAATTACTTTGTAATTATTGTTCTAGCTATTTTAAACCGACAACTAATTACCTTGAGATGATTACTATAGCTATTTTAAAATTTAAATATAAAATACTACAAAACCCCGTAACCACTTCACATTCTCTATAATCCTTAGTATTTTAAAACAAGGGAACCACTGCGGTGGCGGTAGTCCCTGCCGGGGTCTGCGACAACAACAATACAAAATTGTAAAACAACAATACAAAATTGTAATTAACAAGTGTACGTTGGTTGACATCTATTCTATTTCATTAGTCATTCATCATTCCTTTGGATCTATGGTAGAAATTAATTGCAGTTAATTAGATTGAAAAATAAATTTTGCCCTTCTAACGATTCAAATATGAAAAGGATATAGAGGTGTATATTAGTTTTGAAGATATTTCATAAGTTTTTAAATTCATCCAAATATATTAGGGTTGACACTGTTTTGTAAGTTTGATAAATTAACGTGAAAGCTACATAAATTTTATCAGGTTGAGGACCACCTTGAAATATCAACAATATTTTGGTACTAAAGATACAACAATTTCAATTAAAAAACCGGACTGAAACATGTATACTCACAAATTTCTGCTATATATTCACAAATATATCCTGCTTATATAGATCCATGTCTTCTATTTATAGGCTACAACTACAATCTAAGCATTGGATCAAGGTTAAAGATCCAATCTTTAGCCACTCATGAACCTAAATTCATTACAGTAATATTCACCTGATATCAAACATCATGGCTCGTATGTTGAACACCTTGTGTATAAGAAAAGGCTCTTATTCTAGGATTTCCCCTTATGTACAGTATGGACATATGAGACGCAATTGCTACTTTGCTACTTTTCTCTTTTGTATATATATTTCTATATATTTTGCTCCACTGGACTGTTATTTTTCAGACATGCCACCAAAATTTTAGAAGTAGAAATTTGTAATCAGACTGCCTGCCATATTGCTCGTATATTTTTGTATCTTTTTATACTACAAGGCTTCCCAAAATTTAAACAAAGGGGAATAAATCAGATCGGAATGCGAGGGTAAATCGGAATGCGAGGGGTTCGATTCCGGGGGCGATATAAGCCGCATATGGTGAGAATCCTTCTACAGGCAATCCGGATGTGGGGATAAGCCCTTCTGAAGTACAGCGTCGTTTTCTCCACTGCCATCTGCAACGTTTCCACTAAAACGCTCAGCTGCCTGCAAGGAGGGAAATACACCGCCAAGGGTGTAAACGACCAGCAGAGAACGAATGGCACCATCAGCAACATCTCTTTGATCTGATTTCTTTGTTATCTTGCCTTTCTGATCTTCACCTTTCTTTTTAAACGAATGGATCTCCTTCTGATCTGAGTTTAGTGTTTCACTTGTTAATAAACGAATGGATCTCGTGCCTGCTGAATTGAGAATTCAGTTTCGTGCCACCTGAATTGAGTGTTCTGTTCACAACTGGTTGGTAATGTTAAAAAAATAATCGGTCCATAGAGTAGGAACGGTGGTTGATTTGGCTATCGATAGCCAAGCAACAGAGAAATTGAAAATAATTTATTGTTTTTAGAGGTTTTCTGTAACTTGGTATAGGAAGGAGCTGTTGGATATACATTATCTCTGCGTTGGTAGAACTGAGCAAGATAGATGAATTAAGTGTTTTGTTCACAACTGGTTAATAATATTAAAAACAATAAACTGTAATATAATGCCTGGCCAGTATACGACAAAAATGTATATAACTTTTACATGGTTTGATAGATCCTAAATCCTCAGTATATGAAGGAAGAATTGAACCCTCAAATCTTTTAAGAGAAAATGCTTTTTAAAGAGAAGAGAAGAACTAGATCAATTAAACTAAACCTCAAAACTAGATTAATTAGTTATTTATTTAGATAAAAAAAAATTGATTTTAAAATGGAAAACAGTAAATTATATTAAAACAAGTGTTTGCAATTAGGAAGATTTCAAAGCATTAACCATATATCTATATTATAGAGATAAAAAAATTTCAATTAAATTTGATAATATCAGTTAACGTAGTGTCGATGCAAACTTGCAAATGATATCATTCGCTTATTAGTAGTTTCATGAAGGAAAATCTTTCTAATTTCTAATTGTTTTTCTAAAATACAATTAGTATTGACGTTTGTGTAAGTTCTAATCTATGTATGAATTATATGTATAGAGAATATAAGAAGTGGGGTGGCCGCAAGGGAATATTAAAATAATAGACAAAGCGGCGTGGCGGTAAGTGAATATAAAAATAATAGAAGCCGTGTGGCACTGCCTAAACATTAAGCGGACATCAAATTTTACCTGCAGTTTTGGAGTATTTTTCATCTCACATCAGCATTGAGCATCCATTAAAGTCAGAGATTGATCCCAAGGCATGACAACAGCGAAATACATGAGCAATGTGTTGTGAAGCTCCCAGGTGGAGCCTCAACCACTGCATGGCACTGCTGTTGGCAGTCTCTGAGCAATGCCACTCAGAGAAAAGCGACAGAATCACATCGTAGGAAAAGACGGAAAAGAAGCAAAAAATCAGAATGCGGTAAAGGATGTAGCTAATAGCACAGGATGGGGCTCCTTCTCCCGAAGGAGATGCGTCGAAGAAAAGGAAATAGCAGAGGACGAAACCTGATCAGGGGTTGCAGTCAATGATTCGACTAGACTCCAAACTACCCATTTTATTGGAGCCAAGAATAAGAAATATGGATTTGTAAGGTGTTGATCTGTGAAGAAGCCAAAGTGCTCCCTGAAAAAGTGATCAATATATCAGAATCAAATGTCTCAGAAGACTTGAAGAAAATTCAGACAGTGAATCTTACATGACTCTTTTGCTAAGAAATCCTCCATACTCATTCTCCAGAGCTTGTGGTGAGTCCCAGTTTAACAGTGTAATAAAAGGCTCTATACCTGCATCAAAACTCAGATTGCTGCTATAGTCAGAAAAATACTACCAGCGAACTTTAAATTAATAACTGTATGAGCAGAGTCTTAATACAATTTATAGAATAATCGAGGCAAGCCGTAGCCAAACTATAGAGTATCAGTTATTATCGATGCTGCTATAGAGAAGCGTCCTAATATACATCAAGTTAAACCTTACATAAAGCCCGAGGAACACCCTCGTCAGAAAAATACCATCAGCTAGTTAACATATAAAGCTTTGACAGGGACAGGCCTCAGGAAGGCTAGAGGGTCCCCAATGTCCAACGGGTCCAGCAGCGCCATAATCATATCTAAAATCAATTAAACTATCTGGGTATTAACTCTCTGAGTTGGTCACTGAAGATGAAACCAGGAACGCCAGAACCCTTAACCGTAAAAGAAAGCTTGCACATACCTGAGGAACCATGACAGAACACCGGAGGTTGTGCTTGGCTTCCTTGAGCGCCAGAGGACCCAGGCAGAACCTGTAACAAAACCCATGATCAGCATTACTATTATGGCAGTAAACAAAGAAGCAACCCTTTCCTCTTCGAGACAAATCTTATAAGAAGGGAATTTACCTGTCAAGGTCGCGCGTCAAGCCGAATCTACCATTGAAACAGAGCCATGAAGCCGCTCTCTAGCTGCAAAGAAACTGCACATGAAAGATCGCGATGGGATTCATGGAATGGGCAACGCTTGGGAGTACAGTAGGATGGGTCTGTATTAATACAAATCCCATCGTAATTCAATGCAAACCATACGGTGTACCCAGTTCAACGTGTTCGTAATAGAACGATACGAGTGTAGGACATGCACAAAGAAACGTGGCAGGCGAATCGAAACCCTTTACCCTAAGTTTTCTTTCTAAAATTTTCAAAGAAGTATACAGGCGTTTATACAGGCGATTCTAAATTTTTTACCCTAAGTTTTCAGAAAAGCCCGACAATAAGAGGTAGAAATATAAACTTTAGATAAAAATGTATTGAGCAGCAAATTCTATTTCAAACATTGGTTTAAACCTGACATGTACCAAAAATTTTACTTGGTCAAAGCAAATTAATAGTTGGTCAACGATCTATCAATCGCTAATAGTCCCAGGCAGGGACTAATAAAGTATATTGGCATGTTAATTTCTAAAGTTAAAATTTCATATCAAATTTTTATTTTAAAAAAATAAATAAATCCAATTTTTAAAGGTATAAACTAATTATTATAGTATTTAATAAAAATTAATTTTTCATAAAAAATTTATTTTTAATAATTAATTTTTATAAATAAAATTAATTATATTATACTTTAAGTACAATAAAATTAAATTGTTTTAAATAAAAAATAATAATTTAAATTTTCCCCTTATTTTTCTATAAATATATCTAATTTATATATTTTAAAAAAAACTTAAAAAATTTGTTAATTTCTATGTTTTTCACATCATATATTTTGTATAATTTCAACTGACGTAGTTTAAAGAGGAGTTGTCTGGAAAGTTATGGAAATTCGGGTTATATTTAAAAAAAATTTGGTAAAGATTTTTGTAAATCCAAGTTATAGTTATTAAACTTCAAAATTTTAAGTGTCTTTGGACGTTTTTGATAGCGTTGAATCCATTTCCACCATCAAAAACACGATTCTTTTTTTGACGAGATTTCAACCACTTTTAACCATCAAAACAATTCATCCAACTTGTTAAACACTTCCATTTCAAATCAATTAACTAAAATTTAAAATCTAAAAAATACAATGTAATTAAAAAAGACGAATACCAAAAAAAATTAAAAACTATTATAATAAAACAAAATATACCCATTCAGTGAGAACGGGTTGTTCATGCGTACCATTGATTTCCCGATGGAACCTAAACCCACATCAGCGAGGCCTTGCTCGGCGCTTAAAACTTTTTTACAATATACAAATAATACATTAAATATTTCTTTATCTTTCCCGGGCATCTTGAAGCAGCAAAGGCAGAATTTTCAAATATGATCTTCTTTCAATTGCACAAACCAACATATTCCCTCAACGATCGGTTTTGGGCCGACCATATAAAATAAAATAATTATTCGTGTAAGTAAAATATAGACAACTTTTGGACATATATGATGCGAGATACCAGAATTTATTTAACGGCAGTCTACCCGGTAAATATGAACTATGTTTTGGCTTTAACGATTACGTTTACTTTTAGTATTAACAATTTTTTTTAATGCTCGGTAAGATTTTTTATTTTCTATTGGTGAAAGATAAGTTTACACCCTATAGATGAGAAGGTGGCATCAACTTGCCCAATAACAAATTAAATTTGTTGGCTACCTATCCGTATTATATGATATCCAAAAATCATATAGTTTAAGGTGATTTACCTAAGCTATATAGACATCTATATCATAATAAGAGTCTAAGTTTTTTTCTATCATAAACATACATTAATAAAAGTAAATGCTATCCGCTAAAAAATAAAAAACAATGCTATTCCTTTTGATCCTCTGAGGTTGAATTAACCTGGGCCGGGTCTTCAGCTAAGTTTCCTGGTGCATCTATCAGCTTGATGATACAAAGGATATTGTAATGCCCTGCGGTTGACATGCGACCGAGCGCGTGCTCCACCACCGTACGAAATCGACTAAGCTATAAAACCGAGCGTGGGGCAACCAAGGACGAAACGCATATGACATAGGCGATGTTGGCATTCCATGTTTTATAGGGCGAGTTGGGGAACTCGTTACACCACAAGCTGACCAAGAGCGATAGCAAACAAAGGATGGATTGAGGGGCGGTCTTGTGCCATGGGCGGGTCGACCTCCAAAGACATTGAACTATTGCTTAGACGCGGCAATTGGATAGGTGGGTGGAAGGGTCGGCAGAGGGTGCGACCTCCAAGCACACAAGCATATAAACTACGCGATGAAGGTTGGCATTTCATCACCAAGTGCTCGGTCATCAATCGAACAAGAGTGCAAATTAAGGAGTAGGATCCGTGGCAAAAGCGTAGGTCTATGCACCCGCTTGCCGGGCAGGCCTACATGAAGTTCTTGCACGGTGTGGTGAACAGTTGAGGCGCGGGTGGAGGGCATTCTAAGGTGCCTCCCGCTAAATTGTTAAAACAAGTTTTGGGTTGTAAGTTGGGTGGTGGGTCATGCATGGGCACACCCGCCTGACTTGGCAAAAGAGACTTGTTGTATATTTGGGTGAGTTGCAGTGAGACCACTGTGCGGTCGTGCACGGGAGGGTGCCCAACCATGTTGTAACACCGGTCGAGTTATATTCCTGGTCTTTGTATAAAAATTCTCTCATATAATAAAAAGATTATTTTTCATGTGATGTTGTTTTCCTGTTGTTCTATGATGTTGTTATATTAATGGATTCTGCACATTAATATGTTATTAATGTATAATGATGAATGTTAAGGCGTAGTTCGTAAAGTTAACAATGAAAGATGTTGGTTACTTAGGCGGTGCCGCACCCGACCAATTTAACGAAAAAAGAATTGGGGGCGTGACAGGTGGTATCAGAGCTTGATTGCTCATGACAAGTGAAGTTGATTCAGGGTTGAAGAAGCTTGATGAACGCAAAGAACATACATGTATGCAGGAAAAATTATGGAGAAATCGTGGATGAACAGTCTGGGTTTCGTGGACTTGATGGTTCATGGCAAGACCATTCAAGCTCTGGTGGACACAGGGGCCACTCATAACTTCATGACGACACGGCTGGAAAAGTTGACTGATGATCTTCCCCTCGAATGTGGAGGTCAAGGCAGTGAACTATAGAGCTAAAGTGGTGGGTTTGGCACATGAAGTGTCTGTGCAGATAAAAGACTGGAAGCGTCAGTTGGACTTCACAATGATGGAGATGAACGACTTTGATATGATACTCGGACATAATTTCTTGAAGGGAAACAGGGCTATTGTTGTCCCCTTCTATGATGAGGTGGTGTTGGTTGGACAGTCACAAACTTGGACTTTGCCCACTCATAGGCAAAGGAGGGAAGTCAAGGTGCAGCATGTTTCTGCACTGAGTTTGGAGAAGGCTATGAAGGAGTCAGATATGGAGACATATGTGGTGATGTTCAAGGCAATCGAAGGTGATGGAGTGGGGACACCTGTTGCAACCGAGATTTCTGAGGTGCTGACCAAATATGCGGATTTGATGCCTGATGAGCTACCAAAGAAACTTCCACCAAGGCGTGTAGTGGACCATAGCATTAAGGTTGAGCTAGGAAAGCAACCCACGGCTAAGGCACCTTATCAATTGTCAGGACCTGAGTTGGAGGAATTGAAATGACAGCTAAAGGAGTTAGCTGATGCAGGTTTCATCAGACCTTCAAGGTCCCCTTATGGAGCTCCGGTATTGTTCCAGTGGAAGAAGGATTCGAATGAGATACGGATGTGCTGTGATTACCATGCATTGAACAAGCAAACAGTAAGGAACAAGTATCCTTTTCCATTGGCTGCTGATTGCTTTGACAAGCTTGCAAAAGCCTGAGTGTTTTCCAAGCTGGACTTCAGGCATGGGTATTATCAGGTGCGGATAGTTGAAGGAGACGAGAAGAATACCATGATAGTAACAAGGTATGGTAGCTTTCAGTTCCTTGTTATGCCATTCGAGTTGTGCAACGCTCCTGCTACGTTTTGCACTTTGATTAATGATGTCCTACAACCATACTTGGATTCGTTCATAGTAGTGTACTTGGACGATATAACGGTGTACAATGACAACATGGACAATCATAAGAGGCCCTTGGAAATGGTGTTCGAGGCACTCAGGGAAAATCAATTGTTCTTGAAGAAGTCTAAGCGTGTGTTCGCTTAGACCAAGATTCTGTTCCTTGGGCATATTGTTGGTCAGTGGTACATACGAATGGAGCTGAGCAGAGTGAAGGCGATCAAGGACTCGGTTGAACCGAATAATGTCCATGAGATGAGGGTGTTTTTGGGCATGAAAAATGACCAACGGAAGTTTGTAGAGGGGTACTCCAAGGTAACATCGACACTGACAAGCCTATTGAAGAAAGAAAAGAGGTGGAATTGGATAGATAAATGTCAGAAGGCATTTGATGACTTGAAGAGGAGGATGGTTATAGTTCCGATACTGAAGTTGCTTGACTTCGAGAGACCATTTGAGGTACACATTGATGCTTCGGATTTTGCCATAGGAGGGGCTCTTAAGCAGGACGGGCATCCGGTGGCGTATGAGAGTCGAAAGTTGCAGGATAGAGAATGAAGATATCTGGTTCATGAGAAGGAGATGATTGCCATCATCCATTGTCTTCATGTGTGGAGGGATTACCTAATTGGGAAGCCGTTTGTTGTTAATACGGACAACGTTGTAGCAAGTTATTTTGCGTCACAACTGAAGCTTTTTGTGAAGCAAGCTCATTGGCAAGACTTCTTGGCAGAATTCGACATGACTATCGAGTATAGACCGAGAAAACACAATGCGGTAGCAAATGCCCTTAGTAGGAAGGGATAAGTTGCAGCATTGGAAGGTGAGGATTGGGCAGCAAGGAGTAGGAGTCGAATTCATATGTCAGAAGGGATGTAGAATAAACTCAAAGAAACTATTGAAACCGATACTTTGGCGCAGAATATAGTGAAGCAAATGAAGGAGGGGAAGACACGAAAGTTCTTTCTACGAGATGGATTCTTGTTCTTTGGAAACCGACTCTATGTTCCAAAGTCATCTGGACTCAAGAGGCACCTTTTGAAGGAGTGCCATGACTCACCATGGGCTGGCCACCCAGGGCAGCATCGTTCTTTGGCATTGTTGGAGAGAGGATTTTTTTAGGAGAAGATGCAGGAGCATGTAGAGGAGTATGTACATACGTGCATCATTTTTCAGTAGGACAAATTAGACAATCAGAGGCAAGGAGGACTATTGCAGCCTTTACCGATTCCTGAGAGGCCATGGATGAGTGTCTTGATGGACTTCATTTCTCAGTTGCCACAAGTTCAGTGGTATAATGGGATCATGGTCGTGGTTGATCGTTTTTCCAAGTATGCTATCTTTGTTCCTACAAAGATGCCTTGTGGAGCTGAGCGGAGTGTGGAGTTGTTCTTTAAGAACATAGTGAAGTATTGGGGGATGCCATTAAGCATCGTGTCAGATAGAGATCCGTATTTTATAGGCAGATTTTGTACCACATTGTTCAAGTTAGTCAGGATAGAGTTGTTGATGAGTTCGAGTTACCATCCGCAAACAAATGGACAGACCGAGAGGATCAATGCATTGCTGGAGGATTACTTGAGACATTATGTGATGGCTGATCAGAAGAATTGGTCTGAACTCTTGGATATTGCTCAGTTCAGCTACAATAGTCAAAAGAGTTTTGCGACAGGGTATAGTCCATTTGAGTTGGTGAATGCGCAGATGCAAGTTGCACTGCATACTGTAGTGACAGGAGGGTTTTTGAGGAGTCCTCATGTGGAGAAGTTCATGAAGGCTAAGGAGACCTTGGAGTTGGCACGGTTGCACTTGCACGAAGCTGCAAAGAGAATAAAGAAATGGGTTGATAGAGGAAGACAGGATGTACACTTTAGTGTGGGAGATATGGTGTTTCTCAGGATTACTGGGGAGCAGTTTTAGCCAGCCAAGGGGACTGCGAGCAAACTGACATGGAAGTATGAGGGACCATTCCGAGTGAAGAAGAGAGTGGGGGAAGTTGCTTATGAGCTAGAGCTTCTGCACCATATGCACATGAAGCATTTGGTTTTTCACATGAGTTAGTTGAAGAGATGCAGACTTGATGTTGATCATCTAGAGAGAGTTGAACTGCCGAGAGGACCAGCTAGGATTGTGGACAAGCCAGGACTGGAGTTGGATAAGATTTTGAGCTACAAAACTACATGGATTGGTTGCCACATGAAACGTGAGTATCTTGTCAGATGGAAGAATGCACCAGAGAACGAAAGCTGGGAATCAAAGGAATTACTTTGGAGATGGAAGAAGAATATTGCAAAGTATGAATGGAAGATACCGAGGAAGTCAGGATTGTCGAGGGTGACAATGATTTCGAGTGGGGGAGGATGTAACGCCCTATGGTTGATAGGCGACCGGGCGCGCGCTCCACCATCGTGCCAAATCGACTGAGGCATAAAAATGAGCGTGGGGCGACCAAGGATGAAATGCATATGACATAGGCGATGTTGGCATTCCATGTTTTATAGGGAATGTTGGGGAACTTGTCACACCACAAGCCGACCAAGAGCGATAGCAAACAAAGGATGGATTGAGGGCAGTCCTGCGCCATGGGCGGGTCAACCTCCAAAGACATTGAACGATTGCTTAGACGCGGCGGTTGGATAGGTGGGTGGAAGGGTTGGCCGAGGGCACGACCTCCACACACACAACCATATAAACTACGCGATGAAGGTTGGCATTTCATCACCAAGCGCTCGGTCATCAATAGAACAAGAGTGCAAAGTAAGGAGTAGGAGCTGCGGCAAAGGCACAGGTTTATGCGCCCACTTGTCGGGCAGGCCTACACAAAGTTCTTGCATGGTGTGGTGAACGCTTGAGGTGCGGGTGGAGGGTTTTCTAAGGCACCCATCCGCCGAAGTGTTAAAACGAGTTTTGGATTGTAAGTTGGGTGGTGGGTCGTGCACGGGCACACCTGCCCAACTTGGCAAAAGAGACTTGTTGTATATTTGTGTGAGTTGTGGTGAGACCACTGTGCGGTCGTGCACGGGTGGGCACCCAACCATGTTGTAACGCTGGTCGAGTTATACTCCTAGTCATTGTACAAAAATTCTCTCATATAATAAAAATATTATTTTACATGTGATGTTGTTCTCGTGTTGTTATATGATGTTGTTATATTATGTATTCTGCACATTAATATGTTATTCATGTATAATGATGAATGTTAAGGCATAGTTCGTAAAGTAAGTTAACAATGAAATATGTTGGTTATTTAGGCAGTGCCGCACCCTACCAATTTAACGAGAAAAGAATTGGGGGTGTGACACATATGCTTTTGAATACGATCTAAGCGGATGTCCTACTTGGACAATTGAAACTTTATGGTCTGTAGGTCCTTCTTGTAGTTTGGCATGTCTTGGAGGGTCATTGCCATCCCCATTGATAACTGCTCCATGGCCTTCCCCATTAAGCTCTTCACGAGCCAATATAAGTATAGAGTCTGCTTAAATTGAGTTAGTCTTCCCCTCGTATTTCTTGGGTCTGGGATTACCTCTCACCAAGCCTCCATTTCCTCTTTTGAGTCTGCCTCCTCTTTTATATGTTCCTCCCAATCTTCTAATATCTTTTGGATGCCTGCATCCATCCCTACCTTATACGCTTTCACTGCTTCATTGAAAGGCCTTTCTACTGGTATTCTTCCACGTCTCGGTTCCGAGGTGCCTAGGTCAGCTATCCGAGGCTCCTCCCTTCCTCTTCTGCCTCGTCCTCATCCACAAGCTGGTCTAGCCATGTCTCCTGTTGTGCGCACTTGTTCACAAAACATTCTGATTAGGTTACATATTATATTTGCCAACCTTTAGATTTTTTGTCATTTCCCCTCTCCTTCCATTTCCTACCACCCTCGTCTTTGCCCAATGCCCCTCTGCCCACTGCTTCATTGTCTCTTCTCTGCCTGAAGTAACAGCGCCACTCCCGTGCCATGCAATAGCCTCTCTGCCAGAAATAATAGCGCCCCTCCTCTGCCATGTAATAGCCTCTTTGCCTTTATGCTATTTTCCTCTCTCTACTCTAGTCCCTCGTTTAGAGTCCTGGTGCTCAATACGCATGACACTTATAGCCTTAACCTGCTGCCCCTTAAACCATATAATTACTACACTAAATTTCTTTCCCTTCTCTCTCCCCTTTTGCTAGTGTGCCTTTCGCTGCCGCTCACTATTGTCCCTCCTCTCACTTGCTTATCTCCCTTATCTCCTTCCTCATTGTAAGTTTGTCTTGCTAACTTAATGGCATGTGCTAACTCATATTCCCGTCCCTAGTGGTCCCTCGTGTTTCCAATTACAGGTTCGACCTTAGTCGCCTTCCCTCCCTGCATGTAATGCCCACGAGTCATTAGCGTGTTCGGGCGAGTCGGGTGCGCCCACCGGGATCGTTTAACTGAAGTATTGGCTAAGTTGGTAAGGGCACACAACAGGTGGGCGATAAGCCGGGAAAATGGAATGACGAATTGGGCGCGCCCTCGAACAGAGTGACGAGCTGGCTGGATGAGCGAGTGAGTGACACGTGAAAGACATTTGCAAAAATGGCCAAGTGTTGAACCTCGCAGACTTATATGGGTGGCAGTCCCATGTGTGGGTGCCCCGCACCAAAGCTGACAGGTTAATTTTCGATGAAACGCCATAAGTCGAGTCGACTTGGCCATAGGTCGAAGCCCCCACTTTGGAAAGCCATCGTATATATTAGCGAGGCATTGGTGGTGAAAAACACAATGGATCATCCAAGAAGTCTACGCAAAGGGATCTCTGAGTTTGGGTTAAGCCTCCCTATTGGCGAGCTTAGATGAGCCCGCATGACAAGCGATGGGATTGAATGCAAAAACAATGGATTGAAAGCCTGAGAGTTTCTAAGCTTGATTTGGGCATGGGTACTATCAATGCGAAATAGCAGAAGGAGATGAGAAGGAACATGATTTGACAAGGTAATGAAGCGTTGAATCCCTGACACCATTCAGGTGTGCAATGCTCCTGCTATGTTTTGTACTTGTGAATGATGTACTACATCATACTTAGATCATTAAAGCAATATGCTTGGACGACACCGTGGTGTACAATGTAACAGGAGGATCATAACGAAACACTTGCTTTGGTGTTTGAGGCACTGAAGAAGAGTAGTTGTACTTGAAATATTTTTATTTAAAAATAATTTTTAAAATTAAAATTTAAAATTAATTTTTATTTGAATAAAATAAATGAAAATAATTTATAAATTAATTAATTTAATAAAAATAACTTAAATGGTAATAATAATAATTATTATTATATTAATAAAAATAATTTTCATAAGCAATTTATTTTTTTTAACTTATTTTTTTATAAAAATAAAATATAATATATACTTTAAGTACATAAAATTGATAACGTTAAGTATGAAAAGGAATATTTTCATTAATTTAATTTTTTTCTTGATGTTATTGTCCTATAAACATATATATATTAAAAACTTATAAAGAATAATGTTATTTAATTTTTTCCACATGTATAATTTCAAGTCACTTAACTAAAATTTAAAATCTATAAGTGAAATGTAATTAAAAAAGACAAATACCAAAAAATTAAAAAATAGTATAATAAAGCAAAATATAGACAATTATTGAGAACTGGTTGTTTATGCGGACCCTTGGATTCCCTCATGGAACCCTAACCCACATCAGCAAAATCTACAAGTACAATGTAATTAAAAAAAGACAAATACCAAAAGATTAAAAACTATTATAATAAAGCAAAATATACCCAATTATTGAGAACTGGTTGTTTATGCGGACCCTTGGATTCCCTGATGGAACCCTAACCCACATCAGCCCGGCTCTGCTCAGGCGCTTAAATTTTCTACAATATGCGAATAATACATTAACTATTTCTTTATCTTTCAAGGGCTTCTTGAAGCAGCAAAGGCAGAATCTTCATATATGGTTTTCTTTCAACTGTACAAACAAACATATTCCCTCAACAATCGTTTTTACGGCGACCATATAAAATAAAATAATTACTCGTGTAAGTGAAATATAGAGACCTTTTGGACCAATATGATACTGGATTAATGAATATCACTTAATGCAGGCTTCATAACAACAAAGCTGTTGCTCCATAGGCAGACGCGGGACACCAGAATTTGTTTAACGGTGGCTCTGTTTTGGTATTGCCGAGCCCCGTAAATTCGAAAAAAAATTAATTATGACTACTTTTAATGTCAAAATTTTGTAAAATGCGATACAATCGAACTTTTAAATAGGGTGAACCGGACTTTCGATATTTCCTTTCCAAACTCCAAATTCGCTAACATGTGCGTCCTATGGACAGGTAGACAAGGCCCAAGGCCCTATTCATTCATGCCTAAATCGCTCTATCGCACCATTAAAATTCATTCAAGCAACTTAAAAATATCTTATACATTACCGGACAAAATATGCATTCGTTCACCAAGGCCCTATTCATTCGATGCCTAAATCGCTCTATCCCACCATTAAAATTCATTCAAGCAACTTAAAAATATCTTGTACATTACCGGACAAAATATGCATTCGTTCACAAATTATCCAACTTCCTTCATCTAAACTAATATTAATTATATCACCATATTATACAGGTTACAATAAAAGCCCAAAGTTTGGGTTGATGCTCTGTTTCCAAACTAAGATTTTATTTAAATTATTATTTTAAAACGACCTTGAAGGTTTCAAAGCTGCACGAGTTCCTTGTAACCTCCGGTGGCAGCAAATCTGTTGACTAGAGCGAGGGCATTACTGATCAATTCGCAAACATACTGCACGCGACCGGTGACCATGACCGTAACTCTCCCGGTGGCGTTGAGATCCTGAAAGCCGTCGAGGCAGGTGTTCTCGTTGGTGAGGGCAGCGCTCATCCACGTCTCTACGTTGCTCATCTGAATTTTGAAGGTGTTCCGCCTCAGATGCTTCAGCTCTGCCAGAGATTCGTCAATCTGATCGATGGCGTCGCCAAAATTCTCCAGACAATCCTCCAGCGCCTCCTTTTCTCTTTCACTCATTCCGGCGCCTCTGGTTCCGAGGCCGGCGGCCCAAACGGAAACGTTGCGAGCATTAAAGAGGCTGATAATCGTGGCCGCATTCACAAGATCGCTTTGCTTGGGCCTCAGATGTCCCGCGTAAGAAGAAAGCGACGTAACACAGAGCTTCGGATAGAGAGTCACTTTGCACGAAGTTTGGATGAATTCCGCGATGTCCGTGTGAGTGTAGTATACGGGATATTTCACGTCCTCTGTTGTTGCCGCTGTTGCTGTTGTAGAGGCGAAAGTCACAGCAAATATGATAACAGAAAACATAGTGAATGATAGATCCATGACAATTCGAACGCTAGTTGATAGCGAATGAGATGTAAGACAAAGCAATTGCAAATGCTTGAAGAGAATTGTAGTTCTACTGCTTTTATTTGTTAAAAGTAGGGAAGCTGTCCACCTTATTGCGGCTTCTGTGTATCGTGTTATTTTGTCATTGGGCAGCATCCTGTTGTGGTTGCTTAAAGTAAACTGTACTGGATTTTAGTAATACCAGCTGGAATCCACCGCTTTTTAGATTCTTTAGTGAGTCACCTACGTTCTAGAAAGATAAATCCGCTACTATTGCCGTTGCCGAAGTTAATTAAGACAGTGGACGACTAAAAAACTGTATGATCTAGAGCTTGTTGCAGTCATTTGAGAGGGAATTACCAAAAACTTATCCAGTACTTTCCATATTGAATATATGGCGGCAAATAAATCTCCTTCTGCTGGATGGATCAACAAACGACCCTGATTATTAAATAACATTACTATAATCAACCAAAAACACCTTGAAAAATCAGATCATTCATTATAGTATCATGTACGTAAATTATTTGAATAATAATAATGGAAAATTAGATCATTCATTAACGTAAATTATTTGAATAATAATAATAATAAAATTGTTGGAATCTTGTATTAGTAAGAATAAAGAAAAGTGGTATTGCCTAAATTTTTTTTAAAACCATGTAGAGCAAATGTACAATCTGATTCCAGTGTGAAATGCTTTCGCAATTTATTTATCCTTTTAATAGGTGAAATGGTCAGTAGCCTCTAAATTCGACCTTGAGACCTAATGGAATCAAATGCCAGCTAAGGCATCTAAGATATACAAAAAGCTTACTTTAGAGAACCAAACCCTCTTTAAGGCACATAAAAGTATTCTTTAAATCACATTCCTGGTCTTCGTTACACTTTGGAAATTAACATCTCCCTGCAACATTTTTATTTTATAGCAGCTAAATAAGACAATTATTCAAATGAAAGGTAGAAACCTTGACGACAATTTTGATACTGGGGTAAAGAAAATCATGTGCACACTTCATTAGAAAAGGGTCCATTGGAACATTAGAAAAGGGTCCATTGGAACAAAGAGGTGTGAAGCCCAAACTTCTTTATTGGGGGTGGCTAGGTTTTGACTACTACAAAGGCAAATTCTGAATTTCATGATTATGTTGATTTCTGAATTTCATGATTATGTGTATTTCAACATTAACGTTAAAAATAAAATACAATCTAGATTTTTAAGAGGAAATGGGCCTCTGTTATTTCTCTATCAAATTCTCATAGAGTTAAGGAGAGGTCTATTTCAGATAAGGAAACCATCTTAAGGAGAGGTCTATTTCAGATAAGGAAACCATTAACTTAGGTTTGTGGAATCAATTTTTTTATTAAAAGGTAATTTAGTGGTTGTGATAATGAGATGTTATTTTTTTGTTGGTATAATGAGATGTTATCTCTTTTATCTAATTTCAAATTTTGTTGGGAGGGTATTTTTGGCCTGTTGCCATACTGTTTAAAGAGTAGGGCCTGTTATTTTTTTGTTGGTATAATGAGATGTTATCTCTTTTATCTAATTTCAAATTTTGTTGGGAGGGTATTTTTGGCCTGTTGCCATACTGTTTAAAGAGTAGGGCCTCTCAGCCATGGGATGTGGGCATTTTTGGTCTCTTGTGATGAGCTATCAAGGAGTAGGGTCTCTAAGCAATGGCATGTTATCTCCTCCACCTTGTTTCGAATTTTTAGGGAGCATCTTTGGCGTCTTGTGATAAGGTATAGGCTCTACGCACAATGGGATGTTATCCCCTCCATCCACTTTCAAATCCCACATGGAAACATCTTTGACCCCTTTTGATATGATTAAGAAATAAGTTCCCTCACACTCTTGGAGTCTTAGCTCATACTAAATCATAAATTCATAGTATATCTGAATTATTTCTATTATTACTATTAGATATATTTTTAGTATTATAATAATATCCACCAAATTTAATCTTGAACCTATCTCTGGACTAAAAACTTGTATAATCTTAAAGTTATTAAAGAATTATCAAAAACTTATCAAGTAATTTCCACATGGATTATATCGAGGCAAACAAATTTCTTTTCTCCGCGATGGCATCAACGAGCTTTAAAGACGACAGCACTATTAGCGGGGTTTATTAAATAAACACTTTGAAAAAGTAAATCATTCATTATGCATATCATGTACTTAAATTAATTGAAAAATAATAATAATATAGTTGTTGGAATGTAATGAGCTTCCCAAGAAATAGGTGAATAAAGAAAATGGCAAATAGGTGAATAAAGAAAACTGCATTTGATGTATTATAAGTATTTATAATATCTGAAAAAATGAAAATGAATTAAATTATTATATAATTTTTTTCCTTTTAAAATGAGTTAGAGGAATTTGTAATTAGTTTATAATTTGGGTTTGAATGTGATTATTATACAATTAAACTATCAAAAAAATATTGTAATATTTAATTATTATAAATTATAAAAAAAAAAAAAAATTATAAATTAAATACTCAATGAGAATTAAATATATATAATAAACAATAATACACTTTAAAGTCATGAATATTCATGAATATTTTATTAAATAATAATTTGAGATTTTTGCAAGTTATAATATATAAAAATATGATAAGATTTTTGAAATTGAAATATTAATGGCTAAAAAATAATAATATATTTATAAATTTTAAATATGAAGATTGTGGGAATATTATTTTTGTTATTATAAAGATTAATATCCAAGGTATAAAAAAAAAATAAATGAATTGTTAATAATAAATTTAAAACATCAAAATTATTATTATTGAAATCGTATAATATTAAGCATCACATAGTAAATTAATTATTTCAAATTTTTTATCTTTTTTTATCATATATTAGATTAAAATAAAATAATATTTGAATGACAGAGAAGACCAATTTCAATTGACTCATGTAAGATTTAGAGATTTAGGCATTTCAAAAGCTAATAGTTTTGATCCACAAATTTTATATAAATGTAATGGCTAAGCAAATTAATGAAAGTTCTTTATTATGTTACTTAATGTTTTTCGTAGCTAAGTTAGTTCAAAGGTAGCTAGAGCAACGTTGTAACTATTTCATATCTTACACATCTTACAGCGGTGGGGCCAGAGACAATACTAAACATAACGGTATGAGTTATTGCTTCACATCCTAGGAGCATAGGCAACATCCTAATATACTAAAAATTTTAGAATATTTTGAAAATAAAATTTAATTAACATGGATACAATACCAATTGGATTTTCTTTATCCCTTATATTTCTAGAATCTATAACCAACACATATAGTTAGTTGATAGAGACCCTAGGAGAGGTACCTTTCCTTCCTCAAGCATACTCTGTTTTTTGTTTAGCACCTTTGTGTGTGGAGGGTTTTTGTACACCCTGGGCACAGTTTCATGACCAGATCCAGACCCCAGAAAAACAATAGTTTTGGCAAAAGCATAAGCATATAGAATGAATTGACTTTTAAAAAAATGTAGAGCGAATGTAAAATACGATTCCAGTGTTAAATTCTTTAACAATATATTTATGAAGCAGATCATGTAAGGATATATATATGAAGCTCATGACCATTTTAAATCAAGTGAAGCTAAGGAAATGTACTTTGTTTCCAAATGCCCAAGAATGTCTTCATAGTCATGGGGACGAATTTCAAGATAAGGTCATCGATATTGCAAATAAATACAAGCTCTTGCATACATATCTAGTACAAGAATCACATTTGGATGTCCTAGTCCTATCTATCACTAGATTAGTGAATGGAGAATGTTTCATTTCTTTCATGTAATATGTCAATAGTAGAATAGGGAGTATAGCAGAAAGTCATTTAGGAATATGAAAGGTCATGAGGTAACTGAAGAGTTAGAGGGGTGGACAAAAGGTCATCCCGTTTTCTATAAATAAGTCCTTATGATGCAATGTAAAGGACACTCATTTTTTCACTCACTTGTTCATATTTTTTGAGAACCAATAGATCTTTTGGTAAATCCAAGTAGTGATTATGTATTTCCACTCATGGATTTGACGGAATTTTCATGTGATTATGTTATGGATATTTTAGTTTAATGTTTCAAGCTCTACAAGTATTAGCGTGAAATTATTTCATGTGTCATCAAGAATTGTGGGGTTTATCTTGTGGTGAATGGATGGTATATGCTATGTTTACTTCATGTTTAGGTCAATAAATTATTTTATTGATTTAGGCATTATATCATGTGTAGGGTTGTACTCTTACTTATGCTTTCATGGTGTTATTGGTCATGAAATTATATATTGTCAATGAAATAATCTTTGTTACATGCATGAATTTGATTTGAAGCTTTGCTAATGCTACTGATTTTTGGATTTGTGTCTTAATATTCCATTGTTTCTGTTCATGATATCTCTCATGTTGATTATACATAATTTTCGTACTTTCATTTTTTAAAGCTTTATTTGTTCTCTAACATTATTGTCTTTTTTTTCCAAAGCTAATTTCTATCAACATGATGGAAGTTGAGCCTACATAATAAATAGGACTCCTAAACTGAACAATGTGGAGTTTAGTTGGGATTATGCACAAGGGAGATCCCCTTGTTGTTGGCAGAATATTCATTTCATCAATAGGTTATTGTTAGATAACCTCAATTAGTACAACTATTATTAATCTGAAAAATACTTTTTTGAAGATTTGGTACAAGAGAAGGAAGATCGTATTGTAGGATATGTCACTTAGTAATCAAGAATGGCCCAAGCGGCACATGAAGAAATCATTACATAGAAAATAATTGTAATACCTAATGACACATGAGATGAAGAGTCCAAGGTTTAATAAAAAGAAGAGATTACATAAGCACTTGAAGAAAATCTAACACGAGAGAATAAAAGGAAGATGAAGCTAAGGAAATACATGTTGAAGAGACAAAGGAAAAATAATCAATAACTAATATTTTTGTGTTTCATTATCCACACTACTCAAAGAAACAATAACCATTAAGCTAAGAGAATGAGTGTTACCAAACACATTGAGTGTATTTATGAGTTTCAGTAAATAATAGCAAAACCTTGTACATAAGTATGATTTCCAATAAACATTTCTGTACTTGCAAAGTTGAATTCTAATTGCAGAAGGTTAGTTTTTGGGATAAAAATTAAAATGATTGTTGAGATTTTGCATAAATGAGGAGAACTCTTTATGTGTTAATCGTATGATGTTATTGAAAAAATCATTTACATATGAATTATGCAATGCTTAGGGATAGAATTTCTTGGACCATTGTGATTAATCTATACCCTACGCAACATAAGAGACTGTCATAAGTGGCACACTTAAGAAAAACACATATGTGAAAAAAATACGTCATACCCCATAATAAATGTACAGAAATGATACACTTAAAAGTGAGACAAATAGTCAACATGGCATATGTTAACAACACACATAAAGATAGACATGGTATGATAAGTGTCAATCACCTATTATTAAGCAGATATACATATAAATACAATTTTATGTGACATTTGGATTATCCTCCAAAGGTCCCATGGACTCCCAATAATGGTTCACGTTCCTCAACACTAAACCTAATGGATTAGGTGTCCAAGATCCCCCCCTCCCCCCCCCCCCCCCCCTCTAGAATCTGGAAAGGTGTATTTGAGTCCAAGAAGAGAGATAAAATATAAAGATGAATAACACCTAATAGCTAGATGTTCTCTTTGAATATGATGGTTTAAGGATGACCACAAACTGTAAGGGTAACGAAAGCCAAAGTATTCTATACGTGGAGATATAAGGAATATCATAAACAAAAAAGTGTAGTAGGAGAAAATGTATTCTATTGGTAGTGGTTTAAGGTTGACCACCAACTCTAGAACTTGGTTCAAATAAGTTCATGGAACATTTCTAAATCTGGATAGAAGCTAATTTCTTCTACTAAATGGAAATACTTCTTGATGACGGTTTAAATATAACTATAAATTGTTGTCTAGTAGAAGAGTTAAGTCTTCTACCGAGTGGTGGCTTCAAGAATAACAAAAAACAAATCATACTCATGGAACATGATTTTATGTTTGGCTACAACTCTTACTATGGATCTAGCTACAACCTTTGGTTCTCGCTATGGGTTAGGCTTGCTTGATATGACTTGGAAAATAGTACTTGAATATTAATTCACCCTTGTCAAATACAATGTTAGAAGATGACAATATCTCCTCTATAAGATGTGTTAATACTTGAGAATGAGTTATAGGGCATTACCAATATATATTCTTATCTAGTGAAGATCAGTACCAAGAAACAATCTATCCTAGGTGAATTTTTGCTCCTTTTGGAGTCTTGTGCCTAGAACTTTCATTTGAATGTTGAGTATGTTTTCCACAATTCTTACAAGAATGAAGATGAAAACACCAATCTTGCAAGTGGCCAACTCAATAAGCATTTTGACATCTATGAATTTGATATGGAAGTGGAGTAGGTGAAGATGAGATTTCCTAAACAAACCTAGCACTATAAAACTGAAATGGTTTTGATTAGTCTTGGATGTTAAAAGTCACTTCATTTTCGTGCATGAAACAAATTTTTTGCTTGTTTTTGATGACTTACTCCCAAGGTATGATAATGGGCTTAAGAAGTACAAGATGAACTTATTTATAAAAAAACCCTTCTTCATTTGAATCTACTATTAAATTGCCATGACTAATATAATTATATATTGGTTGTTGATGAGAATCAATCTAAAATATAAAATTGTTCTCAATAAGAACCATTACAAAATAATGATTCCCTTGTTGTAGTTCATCTCATTGAATTCATGATTTAAGAAACTTTTCCTATTTATTTTTTAAACAAATTTAAACATCGATGAGAATGGCCCTACCAATTTTGACTATGGTTTCAATAGTAGATAATATTAGAGTGTTTAGTAATTGTAATAACTCATCAATTCAAGCCATTTTAAGCAATTCAAGAAATAAATGAAGGGTGTTTACTTCTATCAAATATGCACCCATTTATAATGAAATTTGGAAATGACTTGCACTCAAAGCTCTCAATGCAAAAATATTGGCCACAACTTTTTTACAAATTAAGAACTACATAATTTGAATAGAGTGGTAAAAAATAAATCCTTAAGCAGATAAAAGTAAAATTCTATATGACCCTATTGGAATCGCTCGGTTTAGGATCTAAATATACTATAAAGATGCTATCATGTTTAACCCTAGTAATTTTTATATTTTAAATTAAAAAAAAATGATGTAGCAGTAAATATCACCTTTATTATTCCACGAAAATAATAAATATGATTTTCATTTGCTATAGTACGGGAATAAACACAATATATAATGGTAAATATATTTAGCAACCCCATGGGGGACGTTATGATGCAAAATTCTTGAACGTCGTCACCATAATTTTCGAATGGGAAACCATATTATATTGAATTATTAGTACCTCAAAAACTTAGTTGAAATAACACATATCATCGTTATCACAATGAACCAAAAAATATGCATGAAAAGCCTCTTATGTGGAAAAGAATACACTTTCACGCACCACATGCAGGTGTGGATACTTCAGATTCCACCTAGATTAAAAACGTGTGGCCTCATCCAACATCAACTTCAATCAAGAGAGAGTTTTCCATCCTTCTCCATAGCTCACTACATTATCTTTTCTTTTACTAAAGAGTACAATTTCTCCAATTAGACTTGTACTTTTCCTTCAATGTTTGACTATGCTTTATTTGTATAAGCCCCTAATTCTCTACAATCATTGCACCAATTCAATTGATGTGAGCTACAACATAGAATACTTGTTTCATATCAAAAAGTAGGGATACTACTTGTAGATTTCACTAATCTTACAAAGGAGAGAGGAAAACATTCAACTCTAAAAGTCAGACCAAGGATACAGAAAATTACAGTAGACATGCAACTAATTGAACTTACAAAATTTTTGTAGAGGTTCATGCTTTAATATGAATCTTTGTGCGCAAATCGAAAAAATGTGTTCACAAATCTAATTTCATTCAGAGGTATGAAACCTACATATGTTTCTTTCCCATTATAGACATCATTGTGACAAGAAGATATTTCCCTTGTATATATCTATTATTTCTAGGAAATAAGGCTCGAACACCCTCTCTTCACCTTCACAATATTCCCTCGTTAGTTCTCTAGCTCTCTCCCCCCACTCAAAACTTTTTTCCAAAAACACTACCAACCAATTCTTTTTTATTCCAATTATTTGATCGTGGTTGCATGACATTTAACTTCATGATAAGGGGCAGCTATAGGTGGTGAAAACACTGTATGGTTTGAAAGAAGGATTTGTATCAATTGATCATACTAGAGATATTCCCATAAGGTTTGAGCACTTATCATGTGTGCATTTGATGATACACAAAAATCCCAAGGTTGTTTCTAAATTTCTAAATGCCAATGGAGAGTTGAATCTTGATATTAATTTAAAATAAGCGAGAGGGGCTTCAATTCACATGTGGAGAAAAAGGATAATAAAGGATAGAGGTTAGGCCAGAAGACCCTAGGAATAGATATGCAAGAAAAAAATGCACAACACAAAGAGAAGAGTTGCAGGGATCTAAGGCATCATTAGAAGCTAGAGAACTAGATATTCCAAGAAAGAAAGATTGTGAAATGAAGAATAAAAACTTATGGAAACAACTTGGCAACTAATAGGGGAAAATAGGTTAGGCATAGATGAGAGTTTTTTGAGTGAAACCCTACTCTGATAGTAGTGTTGGAAATTCACACACAATAATAGACAATGTATGATAAGCCTTAGCTACTTATTATTAAGCATGTGATGGTTCATGCTCCTCCACACCAACCATAACAAATTAGCCATGATACACCATATTAAGTGTCACACTTAATTGGTGCAATTTAACTAACAACATATGTTTTGTTCTTAAACAATAAAGAATGTCCATCAACACATATGCATGTATGCACATAATGACTCACCATAAATAATACATAACTATTCCCTTAGTTTCATAAAACTACCCTTCTTTATTTCTTTATTATATTATTAAAATATAATAATCCTAATATAAAAAAAGTTAACAAAATTTGTGTTTTTTTTAATATTAAATAGAATAATTGCATTTTATCTTTCTTAAATATACAATATATAATCATGGTTTGCCTCAATCATTAATTTAGTAATGCATATTATATCGCATGTAGTAAATCAGTTTTCACTATGATGTCGAATAATGCTGCCTATATGAAATATATTACTTTATTACGCCATAAGGCGTTCCCTCTGAAATGAAATCCCTTCCATGCAACCGTGTCTCGATGTGGACCGTTAAATGGATTGTTAGACGATTAAATAATCTAAATCCATTAGATCATCAGTGAAGAACGTTATGATTAGTGAAGAGTCGCTCGCCTTGAGGTCTAAGCGTCGCTCGCCCTGAGGTCTGAAGTGACACAGGTGAGTTTTGCATATCCATCTAAACTAGAGATACCTGTTCTCAGTCGTTTCTCATTGAACATTCTCGCAGGAAAAACTGTAGCTATGGTTAGTCAAAGTGGGTCGGGAAAGAGTATTGTAATTGCTCTAGTCGAGCGCTTCTATGCCCCCATTCAAGGTATCCAATACATGATTTTACATGGCATTTTCATACCCTGAACTCTGGTTTATATAAAATTATAGCTGTTTTGGGATGACAAGACTTATTCAACATTGATCAGACTCCAAGAAACTGCCCATGAGCTTGGTAACAATGCAAGAAAGAACAGTTCCAGGTAAAGGTTTTATCCCACTATGTTAATTCAATAATGGCACATTGTGGTTAACCTATGCAATAGTTTTCTCAATGAAAGTCTATAGAATTGGAATTGTTTTGTTTCTCCCATAAATCCTCTCGCCTTCTTTATAAAATTGTAATTTTTTTTTGCAGACCCATCAATCCTTGGGGCCTTCTCTTTAAAACTGTAATTATAATTCTTATCCTCAGCTTCTTCTTCATAAAATTATATTTGTTTTGTTCGTCCTTAGATTAGCAGTTTGTGAAATTATAATTGTTTTGTTTGTCTATAGATTCTCAAGGTTTTATTTGGAAAATTATTTAGCAGCTACCAAGTTTTTCTGGTTTTATTACAGTGAAAGATTTTCCACTAAACTGTTTGGATTCCTCAAATTATAATGGTTTTGTTTGGTACAGAGATAAATCTTTTTTCTTAAATTGTACTTGTTTTTCTCCTCCCATTAACCCTTCTATTGTTTATTGGTACTTTAGATGTTACTCTGTAGAAGTTATGGACTTTTACATTTTGTCACAGTCTGAATGACCCACTCATTCATCACCAAGATAGAAAGAAAAATTTTTCTGTACCTTCCATAAATTCTCAGTATTTATCAGTTTGAATGATCTCGGGAAGAAAGGGGAAATAGAATGAACATAGATTGTATTATCATTTTGATTTTTTGTTTGTTTGCCCATTTCCAGGCCCTCCAGCGCAAGGAATTCTGTGAGCTTGCCCATAATTGGAAGAAATTATTCTTATGGCCGATCTCCCTATTCTAGAAAGCTTTTAAACTTCTCAACTTCTGATTTCAGCACCTGTCGATGTCAACTGAACACACAAAACAAAGAAAGTACCCTTCATAGAGCAGGTCGGGTCATTCTGGAGACTAGTCAAGATGAATGCCCGAGAATGGGCCTATGCCCTACTAGGATCCATAGGGTCCATGGTCTGTGGTTCCATAAGCGCACTCTTCGCTTATATCCTGAGTTTCGTGCTAAGCATCAATTACAACCCTGATCTGTTATACATAAAAAAATGAAATCAAGAAATATCGCTTCGTTCTGATAGGGATATCATTCAGCGCCCTCATTTTCAATACGGTGCAGCATTCCTTCTGGGAAATAGTTGGCGAGAATCTGACCAAGCGGGTCCGACAGACAATGGTGCTGTACCTCAATATAATGACAAAAATCACATTCGAGACAAAAATAGTTTTCATGGGGCCAATAGTGTTAAAGTGACTTCGTTTGAAGCGGAGGCTCTTCTGACAATGAAAGCATTTTGGCTGCCATCAGCAACTCCCGAGGCTCAAGAAAAAGTTGAGGCACCTTCACTTGATACAATTTGCCCAGAGGGTAAAGAAAAACTGAAGTTGAAGTCTCTTTTTCAAGTTATTTTTACCAAGGATCCACATGATAAAAAATCTGAGGTTTTGGGGGCCAGTTCTATTTGCCCTGGTTGCAAAGATACACTAACAAACAAGCATACACTAATGGCAATCAACACTTGTGGCCATATTTATTGCAAAAAGTGTGCAGAGAAATTTGTTAAATTAGATGGGGTTTGTTTTGTCTTCAATGGAAGCTACAAAGAAAAGAATTTGATCACCCTGGAAAAAGGAGGTATTGGATTTTCTCATCACGGGGACCACTTGGAGGCAACCGATTTATACATGTTGGAAGTGGTTCTGGCACGGGACTTATGAGGCCAACAGTTAAAATATGAACATCAAACTCATGTTGAACTACTATGTACAAGTAAAAACTAAAGTCAAATGATGAGGCGCGATAAACCTTCGTTTTTGTAATTAAAGAGCCTTTTGACTTGATAGGCATTAACCTCCTTACAAGATCCGCATTACAATTAGGTTATTTTTAAGCTGTGAAGCTGTGACCGATGGCATTCGTTTTATCAGAGTCACCGAGGGCTTCCATCTGACATTTATCCACCAATGTTGCAGCATCAACACAACCCACAGCCTGAAACTATTTGGTCAACTATATTGAGGGTCAAGCCTACCATATTTTAATCATGTCATCATCAGTGCAAGTGCTTCAACTTGCTTCCAGAATGTAGCCTGTTGGACTGGTTACTAGACCTTCTTTTCTTGGGTAGATGATCTCCCTCCACCTGCCACAATAAAGCTCTTATGTCTACCCAGGGTCTACATTATTTTCTTTGAAGGAATCATATGGTTACATTTTGTATGAATGGCACCGCCTTTTGATTTGTTGGGAATTTCAAATCTGCATCAGATGGTCAACAGGATTATAATATTATTCCATTTACTTCTTGATGGCTCTTATTAATCTGGGTTCAATGGAATTGGACATTTTTATGGCTTAGTTATCATAGTACGAAGGTAGATTACAATTGACATTAGTCTGCTTTGATGGCTCTTGTTAATCTCGAATCAATGGAATTTGACATTTGTATGGCTCAGTTATCATAGTACCGAGGTTGGTCACAATTGACATTAATCTGCTTTGAGCTTTGGATGCCACTGTGCATATTTTGACTATGGGATCATATTATTCGTTGCATATAGTTTAAGCTAGAAGTTTGGATACTACATGGTAGAAACGAGTGTTGTTGGGATTGTATCCCTATTCATTATCAGTAGAATGACTAGTTTAGGTTGCTGGAACTTCAATGTTGAGAGTACAAAATATCTGATATATTTAGGTTTCTAATTTAATTTTTTTATGAGTGGGTATAGTAAGTTGCTGGTGTTATTGGTGTATGATTTGACAGGAAACTTGCAAGCTATGAAGCACATCAAAAAAAGGAGGAGGAGGAGGAAGAGAAGCTGTTGTTAAAGAGGCAACAGGAACTTGATGCATTTGATCAGCAAAACAATGGTGTTGTACCTCAATATAATGACAAAAATCACATTAGAGACAAAAATATTTTTCATGGGGCCAATAGTGTTAAAGTGACTTCATTTGAAGCAGAGGTTCTTCGGACAATGAAAGCATTTTGGCTGCCATCAGCAACTCCCGAGGCTCAAGCAAAAGTTGAGGCACCTTCACTTGATACAATCTACCCAGAGGGTAAAGAGAAACTGAAGTTGAAGTCTCTTTTTCCAGTTATTTTTACCAAGGATCCACATGATAAAAAGTCTGAGGTTTTGGGGGCCAGTTCTATTTGCCCTGGTTGCAAAGATACACTAACAAACATGCATACACTAATGGAAATCAGCACTTGTGGCCATATTTATTGCAAAAAGTGTGCAGAGAAATTTGTTAAATTAGATGGGGTTTGTTTTGTCTGCAATAGAACTAGAAGATGCAAAGAAAAGCATTTGATCGCCCTGGAAAAAGGAGATACTGGATTTTCTGGTCATGGGGACCACTTGGAGGCAACTTATTTTAAACATGTTGGAAGTGGTTCTGGCATAGGACTTTCGAGGCCAACAGTTAAAGCATGAACATCAAACTCATGTTGAACTACTATGTACAAATATGATTAAACAGTCCTGGAATTTTAGTTTGTTGGATTTCATAAATTTGACCAAATAAACCTTGATTTACTTTTGTATTCTAATTTTGAGGCTCTTATGCATCTGGAGTTTTAGGATGACGGTGCATCTCTTTTCAGGCATGTGATCGAAAAATCACGCAGGCATTTACTTTTTTCTCCATATCATCCTAAGCTTTCTTTAAGAGGGTTTGGAGGATTTAATTCTATTTTGTTCTGATATATATATTAGTCAGCATTGTTCAGTTAGCATGGTTCTAGGAATATGATAAGCATGGTACTAGTATATATGTGGCATTTGTATGAGAATATGGTTGCCTCTATGTCTGAATCTGTTGGATAGTATGTATGCTGTAATAATATCCTGGGTGCAGTTCATGGAATCAGATATTAACAATGTAAACTTTGATAGTTTTTGAAGTCGTCATCTTATTCATATTTTCTTGTTCTCTATCTTAATTTTTTTTTTTTT
>APFE030912305.1:100333-137246 GCA_000404065.3 Pinus taeda | reverse complement strand
CATTGAGTGATATACATTGTTCATAATGTCATGGTTTTTTAATTTTATAGTTGAAAAAATTTCAATTTCTTTTGTATCTAGCATGGTGTGGTTGAAAAAATGTTAAATTTATACTTAGGAAAGAAAAATGATATTCTACCAGAAACATTAATGTGTTTTTTCCTTAAAAATTAACTTTTTTTGAGACATAAAAAATTGGTTTTATTAGCATTTTTTAAAAAGTTTGAAAGTGACCCTAAAAAAAAAACGTTATTCCAGTAGCATCACTTTCGTTTTGAAGCTATATTTTGCACGAAAATTTCGTAGTAAATTTCGTAGTTACCGCCATTTTTAAAACACGTTCAAAATTGGCACCTAAAAAAAACATCGTTCCAGTATACACACTTTTCGTTTTTAGCACTATTTTTGATGTTTTTTTGGGGTTTTTGGGCCAGAGTTCCTGTTTTGAGTTTATAGTTCTCGTTTCAAAGTTTACCTTGTTTATTCTTGACTAGGGAACGAAATACACTAAAACAATAGTTTTCAAGAGATCAGTCTAGTGTTGTATGTATAATTTAATTGCGATACAAAATATCCGATTTCTAATGCCATTGATCTTTGATTGGGCTTAATACGTAGTTTGCTCTTTTTCAGTATCTTAGATTTTCTGCTTTGGGGCTACTAATATCCATGGGTGACCAGCGATGAATTTGATAAAGTAATTTCTGTGCAAAATTTTGTAATGCTCACTTATTGAACTTGGGCCCAATCTCAATCATATCTCTCGCATGCTTTTATGTTGCTCAAGTCAATTCAGCAAAAATCTTACCAAGAATGGACACTATGTTACTTTATGTAGATTTGATTTTTGTTGTATATTCATTATTGATCATTGTGAATGAAAAAGGAAATGTTCTATTAAGCTAGATCTTCATTATAGAGAAAATTGGAATTCTTCGAGGCTACAGATGGCAAAATCCCTCGTAATATTGGCATGATATACATTAATCTTTATAACCTATTTAATAGATTGAAAAGACTGATTTCTAGAGTTGCAGACATGTTATCAAGTTCAATGAAATCCATTCTTAACAGCGTAAATTTTATATATCAGGACTTTGTATGTAGTAGTCCATGGAATAAAGCTAATTTCCAGCACTCAAGTTCAATGAAATCCATTCTTAATAGCATAAATTTTATATATCAGGACTTCATATTTAGTAGCACCCCCTTCTTTGATGCCTAAATCTGAAAGTTGAATGTTTCAATGGAAAAGGAAACATCAAAGAAAATAAAATATGAATGCACAACATGTAAAATACAACTCTCAAGAAGTAGCTTCTCCCAAAATATAGTATTTTTGTATTTTCATTCTATTGTATTCATCTTAGAATCCACATCACCCAATTGTGCTGCAATTAGACCATAAAGTGTCCAACAAATGGAGTTCAACCAATAAAACCATTTCCACCGTACAAGAATTTTCCTCCCATAGAAGAGATTCCAAGAGGAATAAAAGGTCGATGAAATGATTGAAGCAATGTGGTAACCTGGAGTAATAACAACTGACATCATCCCAAAGTAAGTGAAGTAGAGGAAAGTAAAAAATATGAAGAAGAGGAACCATAAAATTTTGGCAAATGTCCACTCAAGAGAAATCATGGAGCAAACTCAAACTAATTTGCATTAGTAAAAATGAGTAACAACTTACCACATCCAAGGCTTAACTCAATTCTTTTCAATGTGAAACATGTTTATTACCATACTTTTGGAGGTGTGCCTCAAATCCTTCTTTATGCATGTTGAAATAGGGTATCAATGTCTTCTGCATGAGGCTCGATGAATATGTGCTTAATATGTAAAGAAAAGAAAGCATTTTTTGTTGTTGCTAAATTCTTGTTGCATTTTCTTTATGAAACAACCTAATTGTAATGTGGATCTTGTAAGGAGTTTAATGCCTATCATGTCAAAAGGGTCTTTAATTACAAAAATGAAGGTTTATCGCTCCTCATCATTTGACTTTAGTTTTTACTTGTTCTGTATTGGTGTCCTATAGTTTCCCTAACCAACCTATATATTCACTTGCCAGTAGTTGTGGAAAAGAAGAGACATTACTTATAGTTAATTTACAGTGTATGTTTTTATGGGCAGTGCATCTAAAAATTATATTTTCTCTCCAATCTTTCTCGATCTTACATAGTTCCCCAAGAAACCTAATAATAGGAATCCATTACCTGAAACAAAACATAAAAAATGGGACAGAAAATGCCCACAAACCCAATTGGAGGATTCCATGAAAAACCCTAATATAGGAACAATTCCCGACAGAGGACGAGTAACACCCAAAGAGAAAACCCTTATAGCATCCTATAAGACAATGGTAGCAGGAACCTATTTGCCCAAATCAAGGGAAAACAATACCCAATACTCCAAAAAATTCAAAACTAAAAACTCGGTTTATTCAAAATAACGAATCTTACCTCATGATGTCTTTCTTTTGTGCTAACAGGCATTCTAGAATGCATTCTTTGCAGAAGAGCTGGCCCTTCTGACAGCAGAGAGGATCTATCAATGGCTTCAGGAACAAAGAGCAGGCATCAAAGGGCTTAATGGAGTACTTGTCGAGCCTTTCCTTTTGAGTACCATACCCAAGCTTTCTCTTCTCGTCGTATGTAAAGAACGCCAAGTCATTGTTGTTCTTTGAATGCCTCTGCAGAATCTTCGCTAACTCGGGGATTTACAATTGCCGGCGATAGATACAGGGCATAAAAGGTGCATGTCTCAATCAGTCGTTAACAGAGTCAGAGGTGTCACAGAATTGTCCCTCGGTGGCGAGCTGCAGAGCGGAGGAATTGCAAAGCGGGAGGCGCTGAGTCGAGGAGGAAGGTGAGTGAGCAGCCCGCGGGATCGCAATTCCTCATTTCGAATTGGAAATGGCAATAACTCCCATGGCTACAATTCCAGCTTGGATCTGATCTGTCAGGGGATGTCAGGATTTCCAGCTCCGATCAGATTTTTAGTCAGGGAATGTCAGGATTGCCAAGGGAGGATGGCGGAGAAGGAGGGTGGCCGAGCTAGGGGAGGGTGGCCGAGGGAGGAGGGATTGTCAGCGGCTAGAACTGGATGATTTTCCCAACGGTGATGAAAACTGGGCCATTCCTCCACCTAGGTAGACTACTCCATGGAGAAAAGTAAAATTTAGATATTACATCAAAATTTAGAAAGTCATACTTAGACTGAGAAATGATTTTCTCAATTAGCCTATGATATTCTGAGGATATTAACATTGTTGTTATTGGATAGTTTGAAGTCCTTGATAAGCAACTGAGATTTTTTGTTCCATTTTACTGACCAGGCAGTAAAAGTGGTTACAACAATGCTTTCAAAAGGTTATACTCTAGGAGAAGATACTTTAGGCAAAGCCAAAGAGTTAGACAAGAAGTATCAAGTGATGGACACTGTTGCAGCAAAGGTGGCGGAATTTGGAAAATTCTTCGGAAAGATATTAATTGCAGCTTTGATTACAGCTGGGCATGCAGCTTGCAACGCAGGAACAACACCTGTCAACAACAGTTATTTTGCAACAGGAGCACTGATGGTTGTTGGGGTTCTTGACAGGGCAACCAAAGTTGCTGCTAATTTTGGTAATAGCAATAATGTAGCAAAGAAGTTGACTTGAAGTATTATGGCACTATCAAGTTAGAACTGTAATGTAGTGGTGTTGGCCTTCAAGCTTATATGTCTTATAATTAAGTATGCATGTAATGTTTCTTACCCTGCCATAGTCGTTCTTGTATCAAATCAATTTTATGGTCTCTGTATATGTGTTTAAATGTTTGATCTTTCTACAGCCCTTCACATTGAGATACACTATATATCTGTGGGCTTCAACCCCCAAATGCATGCTAGGCAACTGTTGACACCAGCTAACATCAAGAAATTGGAGACGCTTTAGACCACTCAAGCGGTTGGGCAGCTTTTTGATGTTTGTTTTGGATAAATTTAGCAACTTCAAATGTTTTAAGTTCCCAATAGATGTGGGCAATGACTGGATGGAAGTATGACTTAGATCTAACACAATCATCTAAAACAAATAAACAATGTCTTCGTTCTAGATTTTTATTCATTCCTTCAAAATATTTGTTAATTCTGTCCTAAATTCCCTTTACACCGCCTTCTTTTTCCTCAAACACTTTTATTTGTCTGAACATCGACACCAACAACGCTTCAACAACAAATTTGGGTGATACTATAAGCCACACAAATTGGTCGAAACTGTCTCAGACCTTTTGGTTGTTGAATACCTCTTGCACCAGAAGGGTTTTGCCTTGTCCTCCCATACCCACAATAGCAATCACTCTGAATCCATTTTCCAATATTCACCGACTGACTTTTTCGGTACCTTCCTTTAATCCTACCGCTTGAAATTGAGATAGAAGAGCACAAGATTTTCTTCTTTTATCTTCTTTTGAAGATTCAATATATGCATTGAATGCTACCTTACCAATGGAGAAAAGTAAAATTTGGATATTACATCAAAATTTAGAAAGTCATACTTCTTAGACTGAAAAATGATTTTCTCAATTATCCTATGATAAATTTGGGTGACACTGTAAGCCACACAAATTGATCGAAACTATCTCAGAGCTTTTGGTTGTTCAATACCTCTTGCACCAAAAGGGTTCTTCCCTGCCCTCCCATACCCACATTAGCAATCACTCTGAATCCATTTTCCAATATCCACCGATTGAGCTTTTAAGTATCTTCCTTTAATCCCACCACTTGAAATTGAGATAGAAGAGCACATGATTTTCTTCTTTTATCTTCTTCTGAAGATTCAATATATGCATTGAGTGCTTGAACACCAACAGTAGCATTGACAGAGGTCAGATATTTGAGATATTTAGCACCCATGTGTATCTTTCTGATTCTTTCCTTTAGTTTCCTAATGTTCCTGCCCATTCGATAGCAGAAAATTATGTTGATGAAAATAAGCTTGCCCTTCTCGCATTCCTCCACTATGTCAACAACATTAGTGAGAAAATGCTCAAGTCTATTAAGCCAATTGGTCATTGAACTAGAATTGGAAGTTATGGTCGCTGTCGCATCCATCAATAGGCATTTAATGGAATTAATCTCATCACAAATGAATTCAAAATCTTCTTCCCTAACTGCCTGACCAGCACAAATTTGATCCTCCATAATACTTTTGGCTTTGCTTCTGGTGTTGGAATTACCATTTTATCCTTAAACGTTTATTATTTTTGTTTTATTATTATTGTTTGAATTTCTTCTTAATAAGTGGTTGTGTTTCTTTTGGTTTTAGTGAAAGTATGGGCTCCAATGTTGGCTCTCTTATTATGGAGTATAATTCATCTTTGAGAATTTTTCAATTATTAAATTTAGTCAATTGCTTAAAATATTAAATTTATTTCAAAAAGTTTTTGTTACTTTATAGGTTAGACACTAGCTTGAAATATTGAACTTATTCCAAAATGTTTTTGTTACTTTATAGATAAGGCATAGATTGCTTGGCTCTATGAAAATAATGAAGGGAAAATACATGTTAATGTGTTACTTGTGCTCTTTGACTGAAAAATACACGGTGACAGAGAAATGCATATTATTCTAATTGAGGAATGTTTTTCGCTTGTCAAACTTATAGTATTGAATTTAACACACTAACACTTTACAACAATGAAATAACAATATTCATGATGAAAATAGCAATATGGAAGATTTATTTACATAGTGAAAAAGGCAATATGGGAGATTCCAATCATGTTCCAAGGCATTTTTTAAAATGTGGATGTGACAAAAGGTTGTTGTGGAAGGTGTTGTTTGTATATGGGAAATTTCTTGATCATTGTGTATAATCCTAATGTTGATAGATATGTTTATTAAGTGGTTCCAATTAATGGGGCATTGATTTGAGCCTTCAATATATTTGTATTCTTTATCAAAGTATTATTTTTTTGTATTTGTGTTTTTCAATTTATGCCTTACGACATTTCCTTTGCAACGTTTGGTGCAAATGCTAGTTAGGAATATATGTATCTAACAGATGCTTCCATGCTTTCACCATCGACCATCGTTATGAAAAAATATGGATTAATAATGTTATTGTAAATTTATAAAGTTAGGGTGAAATTAACCCATATGGCATCAATTTAAGTGCCACTTCATTCGCCCAAAAGCGTGTAGTAAAATCAAGTTGAAACGTGAGAATCATGTATCCTTATCTTTGAAAATCATATTATGTTATTAAGTATTCTGATCATAATAAAGTACACTGATATATCAATTGCCAAAATAGATTTTATATCAAAGTTTTGGCTTAAAAAATTATATTGAAAATGTTATTCAAAGATTCTAATCATAAGAAGAGGTGTTTCTAGCAACAAGTCCCTACCCTGCAAGCAATTGTACCTATAGGTTCCTCATGTTTCTTTTCAAAGTGAACATAACATGATTAGAAAAAGAAAAATATGTTCCAGCGTCTCTCCAACTAGACGAGTTGGGAAGGGTGTAAGCTCCTTTGCGAGAGTAAATGAGCTGATGTTACCAACTATTTGAAGAAAAAGAAGGTAGGGGATCGACTCTCCTATTTCGGAGTGTAATCCAGGGGTGCGATGGAACCTGTAAGGACCTGCGGTCTGTGCGACGAGTGAGGTGACTCTACCGAGCAGAAGAGTTGAAGAAAATACTGAGCAAGCAACTTAGGCATGCATGTGAAGTGTTGGAGTGGTTGTATGTTTATATGAGGACGAGCTAGGCGTTCGTTCAACAAGCCAACCGATAAAGGATTGCAATTCGGGTGAAGGTTGGTTGGCCGACCAAACGAATTGGCAAAGTGGGAATTCGGCTGGGCATTAAAACATAGGTCGGCCAAGGGTGGCACGACTGCTCACCAAGCATATGAATAGGCATGCGATGGATGGGAGAAAGCATCATTTGATCAAGCAAATTTCAAACATCGCTCATCATCATAAGAGAAGTGCCAAGGTGTTAGGAGCTGTAACAAGGCACAGGTCTATGTGCCTGCTCTATGGGCAACTCTATATGGTGAAAAACACGATTTTTGGTGACGGGTGAAGGTGTGGGTCATGGGTTGCATGAAGGCACCCGCTCATTGTTCGGAAGGAAACGCGGGTAAAGCCTTGGGTGAAGGTGACCGTCGTGCAAAGGTAAACGCCAGTTTGGTTGGTATTTTAGTTGAAGTCTTAGGTGGCAAGGTGCGTGAGAGTGCCCGCCCGTCGGTTGGTGACTTGGGTGGAGAGTGCGGTGGGGTTCTTGCCCGATGATCGTAAGTGCGGGTGGAGGGTGCACGAAGGTGCGCGCTCGCCAGGTGAATGAAGGCACGAAGTTTCGGTTGAGGAGTTTTGGTTGGTGGTTTGTGTGAGGGCGTGCTCGCCTCACTCAGGAAAGACAACTCGTGCGTTTGAATGGTGAACTCAATTAGCTACACAGAGATGTTGCCGATTGTAAATTTGGCTAAGTATGAAACTTGGGGCTTCTCAAGTATACTTGTAAAAATTGTAAAGTTGTATAATATATTGAAATTGGGCAAACTCATTGTTTAGGGAGTTGCCGCTCCCTTTATACTGTGCAATTGTGTTCTTCATCTATAATTGTTGTGGATTAGAAATGTGTATGGGTGTTCATTAGTATAAAGGAATAATAATAATACTTGGTGAAGAAAAATAAACTAAGTATCGAATTTTAAGGCGTAGTCCATAAACATAAGTATTAGTGAAAAGAAAGTGTTTGGTGGTGCCGCACCTTGCTATAAGTGGTTGAAAGACTACCGCAGGTGTAGGGGCGTGATAGGTTGTAACAGAGCAGGTTCACGGTTGGTGAAGCCGGTGTATGACAAGAAGGTGTGTATCCTTGACAGTTGGTGTTTGAGCAAGGTTGCTCGTTGTGAAGTGACAGTGGAAATAGGTACTTGCAGGTGATGGAAGCTGATCTCACTGACAAGTGGAATCAAGGGCTGGTTTAGTTGCAAGGAACTTGGAGAACGCTGAAATGCAGAGATCGTATATGAACCTATGACAGGTGAATCTAGCCATAATGCGAGTGAATTCTTCCAGTACAAAGTGTTGGAACAAATGGGTAGATGGAGTTCTGACTGGGTTTTGATGAAGGCTGAGAATATGAAGATTCGGGAAGGTTGTTTGGAACTAAGGAAGGAACTTGAAGAACTCAAAAGCCAATGCAAAAGTACGATAGATGGTGAACTCAAGGAACTTGATGAGGAGATCCAACAAAGTGGTCTTGGCCTTCAAGATCTCTTGGATGAAAGAGCTCGGTTAAGGAAGAAAAGTGCCATGGTGGAAGCCGAAGTCAAGCAAATTGAGGAGGAGATAAAGAAGAATCTTCTTGGTAAGAAGGCTATTGTAATTGAGTAGGAAGAGATCGACTACATTGACAAGCTTGGGACTTACTACCGTGACAATCCTGAGGATGTTTGGAAGCTTAGTTCTATGAAGGTAGTCAATGGACACTTGGTTGGTGCACTTGAGCAGAATGCGATGAAGGACAAGCTTGAAGGGAATCAAGCTAGGCCAAGATTGAGTTGCTTAGAAGAGCCAAGCAAGGAAGTGAAGTACCTTAGGAGGAATGTCAAGTTGGAGCACAAGCCAATTAACACTTATGAGGCCAAATTTTTGAAGAAGATTTCTGATGTGAGACACAAGATAAAGTCGACAGAAGGAGGTGATGCCTTGAAGCTGAGTTTTGTGCAGATGACTGTGAAAGGTAAGAGATTTGCAACTTTGGTGGATACGCGAGCTACTCATAGCTTCTTAAGTAAGAAAGCAGCAAAGACTTTTTGGAAGAAAGCAAAGATGGAGTGGGAATGGAATGCTTTCAAAGCAGTCAACTCTACCATGAAAGCTGTTACTGGTGTGATGGAAAACACTCAAGTGAGAGTGGGATAGTGGTTTGGAAAGTTGGACTTGAGGATCGTGGACATGGACGATCATTCTATGGTGCTGGGGAAAGATTTCATGAGGCTTGCATAAGCCATACCAATGGTGGACTAGGACATTCTCTTGATCACAGCTGAAGCAAGAACTATGTTGGTTTCAGTGAATAGAAGGAGTTTCTTGGGATATAGATCGAGGATGAATTCTATGAATTTGTATCCCAAAGATCTGAATGTGAAGCATGAGGATGTGGAGCAAAGAGGACTTGGGAGTATGACTCAAATAGCAAAGGAAGGAAAGTTGATTGACTTCATTGCAAGAATGAGGAAGGATGAAGTAGGTGGGAGATCAATCTCACGAACCTTGGAGCACTTGACAGAGACATCTTCTACTGATGATCTTCACAATGGAGTTTCAAAAGAAGGGATTCTGAGTACTACTTCAAAAGCAGTGGTTGGAGAAGATTATGAAGGTAGAGATCCAGCTGGTATAGTGGATTTTTGCATGTATGCTATGGGCGTATATGACTTTCACTTGACGAAAGCCAAGCTTAGAGAGCTTGGGTGTACATTTGAGGAGATTGAGGCTATGCACAGATACTTGAGGACATAACATCAATCTGATACATGGGTGGATGAGAGTCAGGGAGGAAACTTCTTGGCCCTCCTTTCTGTATAAACAACCTTGGAGATGGGTTGGTGCAGGGACCTTGATTGGAAGGGGCTCCAGCACCTTACCAAGTGGCCTTGGGAGGAGGCTTCTTTATGACAGATTGCAAACTTGGATGTAGAAGACCAGATGTTGGGATGGAGTCTACTTGCGTTGGACATCATGGACAACTAGAGTCATGGACATCAGGTTGGAAACATGAAGCATGGCAGTTATGCAGGGACATTATGCAGGAGCATGTGTAGAGATGTCATTCACGGATATCTTATGAGGAATGTTGAAGCAAAGGATGTCGTGTAGATGTTGTTGTGACATGGAGATGTATGAGCCAGTGGAGTGGTTGTACACTCTTGTGCAACAAGACCATGGGCTGGACATGTTGCAGATGGGATCGAGATTCCATGGACCTGAACATGGAGAATTGGACAGATTCATGGTGAGATGGAGATGTAGCAGAATTCAAAGGAAAATAATGGTGGCATAACGATGTGCATTCTTATGGGTTGGACGTATGGTTGGATTACCTAACTAGTTCGAGTCATGAGGGGTACCAGTGTACAGAGAGATGTGGCTATTAGGTCTACATGATGACACATGACATAAATGTGTTTGCATGGTGGAGAATCTAATGATAGACTACAGGATAAGGACGAGACATGATGGAGATGGTTGTTCTACATATGTTGCAGGGTTGTTTGCGGTATGTGGATTGTTTGATATCATGGATAAGACTATTCGAATATAAAAATCTTGATAACATGATGGTTACCAGGATGACATATTGTCGAGGATGACAATTACTTCAGGTGGAGGAGGATGTAAGGACCTGTGGTTTGTGCGACGAGTGAGGTGACTCTACCGAGCGGATGAGTTGAAGAAAAGACTGAGAAAGACACTTAGGTGTGCGTGCGAAGTGTTAGAGCAGTTGTATGTTTATATGAGGATGAGCTAGGCATTTGTCCAACAAGTCGACCGACAAATGACTGCAGTTCGGGAAAAGGTTGGTTGGTTGACCAAACGAATTTGCAAAGTGGGAAGTCGGCTGGCCATTAAAACATAGGTCGGCCAAGAGTGGCATGACAGCCCACCAAGCATATGAATAGGTGTGTGACAAGCATCATTCGATCAAACAAAGTTCAAACATTGCCATCATCATAAGAGAAGTGTGAAGGTGTTAGGAGGTCGCAACAAGGCGTAGGTCTATGCGCCCACTCTACGGACAGCTCTACATAGTGAATAGCACAAGTTTTGGTGATGGGTGAAGGCATGGGTTGTGGGTTGCATGAAGGCACCCATCCACCATTTGGAAGGAAACACGGGTGAAGCCTTGGGTGAAGGCGCCCGTCGTGCAGAGGTAAACGACAGTTCAGTTGGTATTTCAGTTGAAGTCTCGGGTGGCAAGGTGCGTCAGAGTGCTTGCCCGCCAGTTGGTGACTCAGGTGGAGACTGCAGTGAGGCACTCGCCTGACAATCATAAGTGTAGGTGGAGGGTGCATGAACGTGCTCGCCCACCGGGTGAACACAGGCACAAAGTTCGTTTGAGGAGTTTTGGTTAGCGGTCTGTGTGAGGGTGCGCTTGCCCGACTCGGGCAAGACAACTCGTGCGTTTGAATGGTGAACTCAGTTGGCTACACGAAGGTGTTGTTGGTTGTAAATTTGGCTAAGTATGAAACTTGGGGTTTCTCAAGTATACTTGTAAAAATTGTAAAGTTGTATAATATATTGAAATTGGGCAGACTCATTGTTCATGGAGTTGCCCCTCCCTTTATATTGTCCATTTGTGTTCTTCATGTATAATTGCTGTGGATAATGAATGTGTATGGGTGTTTATTAGTATAACGGAATAATAATAATACTCCGTGAAGAAAAATAAACTAAGTATTGAATGTTAAGGCATAGTCCATGAACATAAATATTGGTGTAAAGAAAATGTTCAGTCATGTTGCACCTCGCTATAAGTGGTTGAAAGACTATCGTAGGTGTAGGGTCGTGACATAACCCCCCTATTCATGTTGAACTGTTCAAATACAAAGAACTACCACCTCATTCTTGTTCACGTGGTAATGAAACAGGCACAAAAAACTCATCCTCCTTCCATTGTAATGTATTAAGTTGTTCATGCATGAAAACTTCCTTTTGAGTATGAGGTATCAATGACAGGTCATGTATAACTGGGTCTAGGGAATGTTGTAAACCGACAAGCATTCTCTTGAGCTGGAAGAGATGTGGGCTATCCGAGACCCAGCCCAAGCAAGTGAGCCAACTATAAGACTTAATGATTTTGTTATTAAAGAAGCAAGCTCTAACTTAGAGCAAATAAAAGCAAGTAGTTCCTGTTTTAATTTATATTTTAATCTTCTCATACACTTACATCACCGAGAATTGCAAAAAAAGTAGTGCATGGATTTCCATGAACATTACCACTTAGTTAAATTGGCAAGCGATCAAAACCTCACGCCACTGGAAGTTTCAAATCCCACATTTGACACCTATAGAATTGCAACAATATTCATCAAACACATTGTTTAAATCTTAATAAAATAAATTTATAGGAAATTGATAATTTCAAAAATTCATGTAACAAAATGTAGATGTTTTATAGCGAAAAGTGGCAAATCTCACACTACACACCTATGGAACTGTAAAAGCATGAGTTTTAATGAAAAAACTTTGTATGATTTGATATATAGTTATGTGAATAATGTTTAATTTCTTAAAGAGATTTTTTCCTTTATTATGGTAAAATAAAGAGATTTTTTTCCTTTATTATGGTAAAATAAAGAGATTTTTTCCCCTTATTATAGTAAAATAAAGAAATTTATTTCATGCCGCAACAACTGTTTCACTTTCTCTGAGCAATTTCTAATTGCGTAGCCCATTAATGTTTTTGGATTCCAGTATTATATATAAAGGGTCATTTTATGTATTGAAGGTGTGTTGGATTATATATAAAGGGTCCTTTTATGTATTGGAGGTGTTCCAAAATAGAGGCAAGCCCTTTTCTCACCAGCATTTGAACACAGGTCCAAATACCAAAACGACCAAGTAACACTTGCAATGACATTTATTCATTGAACTGCAACGCAAGCACGCTTTGAATATTTTCCATGCAAATATTTTCATGGTTGACTTTGGCCACCTAATGATATTTTTGAACTGGAAGGATGGTTTTGCAACTTGTGGATTTGGAGTGAGGGAACCACTGTTGTTAGATGCTTGCTTCGCTGCTTGCTTTGAAACCTATGCCTCTGTTACTACTGCTGGGTAAACTACTACTCGCACCGGATGAACGGATTCTTCAATGACGGCTTTATGTACGGAAGAAACTGGATGAACTTAGTCGACTGGACCAACTATTGCTATGACTGGGTCAATAGGTTAATCGACGACTGAAGAAACTAGGTCATAGGCTAACTTCACATATAGAGAATCAAATTGCAAGTATACGCATAGGAATGTAGAATGAAATAATACCTTAATGAATGTGCCAAAGTGAAAGAGATCTTGACAAAGTGCCTTAAGTAGCCTACTGAGGAAATCGGAGAGATCCAAGAAAGCCATGCAATGGCAAGTCGGTCTCGCTTCTGGATTTATTATGCAAATTATTTTTTTTACCCTGCTTCTTGCTAAGCTTCTGGATTTATTATGCAAATTATTTTTGTTGAACCTGCTTCTTGCTAAGAATAGAGGATTTTAAAGACTCGGAGACACAACGATGCTTTGCTAGAAAAGTCTTAGGCCACAGTAATTGCAGTGTGTAGTTTGTAGGATAGATGTTTAATATTTGACTTAGTTCACCAGAATATTGTGCTTTGCTCAACTTATTTTTGATCATTAACTTTGTTGCCTTCCCAGTCCCTTAACTCTATTTCCTTCCTAATCCATTAATGCCTAGCAATAGCTGTAGCTCAATTAGTTCAGGAAATATCTTCATATTGTGCTTTGCCGAATTGATTTTTCTATGTTTTCGAAGCGTTATTGTCTTTGAAATATTTCTATAATCCTATTTGACATTGAGATATAAAAAAATTTAATTTTCTGATGTTATTTGATATTGTGATATTCAGAATTTTTAATATTTTATCCGGCTTTCCTATAATATCTTTGATAGTTTACTTGGTGAAGGTTAGATGAGATGGCGGGTCCTATAATATCTTTGATAGTTTACTTGGTGAAGATTAGATGACATGGCGGGTCGAAGACAAGAAGAGTTGGCTGAACCAGAAAAGCTACTAATGGAATCAATGGAATTACTGAAAGATATTAATGGAATTACTGAAACTTGAATTACAAAATTTCACACAATTCAATCATATATGGTATTAAATGATAAATGAAAATTTATTGTGCAAAATTGAATTCCCATTCAATCATAAATGAAAATTTACTCTGTAGTAAATCATAGCAATCATATATGATATTAAATGATAAATGAAAATTGATTGTGCAAGATTGAATTCCCATTCAATCATAAATGAAAATTTACTCTGCAGTAAATCATAGCAATCATATATGATATTAAATGATAAATGAAAATTCATTGTGCAAGATTGAATTCCTATTCAATCATAAATTAATAAAGAAAAATTTATTGTGCAGTAAGTCATAGCAAAAGATAGTTATTAATGGAATTACTTAAAGCTACAGGGAAAGCTATAGAAAATCATAATAAAGGATGCTAGTTGATTGAATTCCCATTCAATCATACCTGAATAAATAAAAATTTAATGTGTATTAAATCATAGAAAAAGATAGCTATTAATGAAATTACTGAAAGCTACAGGAAAAGATAAAAAATATCATAATAAAAGATGCTAGTTGTTTTTTACTTAAAAGATTGGTTATTGTTTCTTACTTGCAGGATTGGATGTCCATTATTCTTCCCTCGATTCCCAGTGCAGATGGTGCAATAGCTATAGGATGGGGCCATGAACATAGGCATGAAGCTGTTGCAGTAGGATGGGGCAATGAACAGAGCCAAGAAATTGACTATTGCAATAAGATGGCGCAATGAACAGAGCCATGAAATTGACTATTGCAATAGGATGGGGCAATGAACAGAGGCATGAAGCAGTTGCCCCAATAGGATGGGACAATGAACAGAGGCATGCAGCGCGCTGTTGCAGTAGCGAAGCAAGCGGGTGGGGCAATGGCAGTACATCCAGCGTTGTTGCAGTAGCGAAGCAAGCGGGTGGGGCAATGGCAGTACATCCAAAACGTCAAAATAAATTCCATAACTATTGCAATAGCGAATAAATTCCATATACATCAAAATAAACCCCAAATAAATTCTATAAATTTTTAGACAAGTGGGTACTATTATTCAAAATTTTAAACATGCAACAATCACCGTGTATTCCCATACAAAGTTTTAAACATGCACCAGCGATGTGTTTAAACACTACAACTTTGCCAACTTGGTAAGATAAACCCAACCTATGTTTTTAATTTCTTACCATGAAATGGCATCCAAACTAATGAAACGTTATCCAAATTAATGTTAGCATTAATTTCAAAGTGTTATTAAATTTCAAAATGCAAAATGTGAAAGATATAAATAATTATAATATATGGTTTAGCCTCTTCCCCTGAGGAAGATGTCAAATAAGAAGGCAAAAAAATTGCATACAATGGTGTTAGATACTTTGGTGTTAGATACTTTGGTTATTTGCAGCAATCTGCATAAAAAGCCGCTAAAATTAATGTAAAATAGCCCATGCCATTCCGAGATGGCACAAACTAATAAAGTATATTGGCATTTTAATTGCTAAACTTATTGTGGTACATTAACAAACTCACATTTTAATTTTTAAATTTATTGTAATCCTATCGAAGTACATTGGCATCTTAATTTCTAAACTTAATTTTTTGTTTTAAAGTTTTACCTTAAAACAACCTATTAAAAAATAAATGAAGATAATTTATAATTGAATTAATTTAAATATTATATTATTATTATAAATTGCGAGATAATGATTTTTATTTTCATATATAATAATTATTTTTTTTAATATTTATTCTTTATAATTATTTTTATAAAAATATAAAAAATTTCATATAATTTAAATATAAAAAGAATAAGTTTTTTTATTAATTTAATTTTTTTCCTTAATATTTTGGAAAAACATATTTTTTTAAACTCCATGAAATGATGTATATTTTGAATAACAATATCGTTACCGAGTCACCTACCTTCCAGGAGGGGAAATCCGCTAATATTGCCGAAGTTAATTAAGACCATGGATGACTAAAAACCTGTATGATCTTAAGTTTGTTGCAGTCATTTGAGAAGGAAATACCAAAAGCTTATCCAGTCATTTCCACATCGAGTATATTGGGGCAAATAAATTTCCTTTTCTGCTTGATGGCATCGACAAGGTTTAAAGACGGCATTGATTATTAAAACATTATCATAATCAACCCACTATTAGCAGAGTTTATTGTAATCACTTGGGAAAAAATAAATCATTCATTTTTGCGTATCATGTACTTAAAATATTCGAAAAATAATAATAATAAAGTCCTTGGAATCTTGTATCTGAGTTTCAAAAGAACTAGGTGAATAAAGAAAAGTGGCATTTGGTGTATTTTAAATATTTTAATTTTTTTAATAAAAGGAAAAAAATATTGAAACTATTTTAATTTTTAATAAAAGAAAAAAAATATTGAAAATAAAACTAAATTGATATATAAAATTAATAATTATTTTTAAATGTGTTGGACGAATTTGTAATTAGCTTTGGAGTTGGTTTTGAAACCCAATCCTATACAATTTAACCAATCATAAAAATTGAACATAAAATTTGTTAGTGTATAATTTTACACTGATTTGCCAAGCGAACCATTTCACAATTCAAATTAATTATATATAAAATATAGATTTTCAGCTTTTAAAACAATTTTAATATTTAAATTATTATGAATTATAGAAACGTTATAAATTACATATTCAATGAGAATTAAATAATAATAATAATATATAATATTAATATTTAAAACTCTAATTTAAAATTAAAATTAAAATATAAACGTATGTAAAAAAATATTTTATAAAATAAGAATATTAAATGTATGATAATTATATTTTGATATTGGAAATTATTAATAGATCACATAATAAATATATTTATAATTTATGGAAGTTTTCAAAACATTTTTTTGTTCACCGAAGATATTAATATTCAATTTTCTTTAAAAATAATATATAAAAACAAAAATAAAAAATTGAATTTATTAGTCAATGTATTATAGTTACAAGTAGAATTTGTCATATACAATTTATATGTAGAAGCTTGGTGCATTCCCCATTGAATCTCACTATGATCTAACAAATATAGATATACATATTTTTGAGATAGTTTATGTGACAAGTGTTTAGCATAACATGGAAAATAATAGCAAGTGTTATAGTTATTGCATGCTATACGTATAAAATTACTATGTCAATCTCTAATGTACTCAAGAAGAATAATATTGAGTAGAGGGAGGTACCCAATGGAATAATAAATGTAATGTGGCCATAATAATTGAAGAGATACTATATGTAACTAAAAAGAAGTAGTATAATAATAAGGTATATTTGGCATATAGCTGAAGAATTTTCATAGGAATTTCTTTGAACTCATTGTATTGGAGGTGTTTCATATTGTATTTCGTTCTACCAAACATGGATTGTGAATCGATACGTAAGGAGTGCTTATTGGTTTTATCCCATGTTATGTTTCTTTTCTTTATATTCTTAAATCTCTTGGATATATTTTGTGATTAATAGTTTATATTGAAATTTTTTATGGTGGATCCTCTCTTACATCTTTCAAGTTTTACTACAAAGAGTGTATGATCTCTTCGTTAGGTATGAAATCGAAGAGTTTTTCTTTTTTGGCAAAAATTAGATGACAACATTCAAGTCAACTTTTCAAAATTTCCATGTAGAATTGGGATAATCTAATCTAGAGACTTATTTTAACTTAAAAAAATAACCAATTTAAAAAAAGAAAAAAAATCAAAATGAAGTTTAGGAAATAAAATTATCAAAAATTTAACATACACATTTCACAACCATGAATTTCATAGAATGAATATCTCTTCATACAGAGCATACCTTTCATCCAAAACAACTACATAATATCTAAAGAAAAAAAATTGGCATTTCATACTTCGGGTCATAATAAAAAATACCAGAAATGAAATACAATTTTTAACCAATTTACATTTTCTACCTCAAACTCTAACTACTTAAAGGAGATCTATTCTAAAGAAAGTGTTTCTTTGAAACCCTAATATTTATTATTTTTTCAAGCATGAGATATTTTACAAGAAAAGATGATAGTCCTAGTATTGAATCATATGTAAACAAATTAAATTCCAAATGGACAAAGAACTAAAAAGTGTGGGTTATATATGAGTTTAAAAGACAATAAGGTTGTATAGTGGAAGTTGCTTGAGCATAAAATTTTATGGACAATTCGAAATGAAGAAAATGAAAAAAGTATTTTTAGATAGATGGTCTCATTTTAGAAATAAGGATAAGAAAAGTACTAGGGATTTATCTTCACATGACAACTTCATATTGAAAAACATGGACATATTCAAATAGGGGATGTCGTTATTTTTATTAACCCTAGAAGTAAACATTATTTCATGAGTGTTAACTTGATTAAATGATTACAAACACAATCAAACAATATTCAAAGCACATAAATAAAAGATCTAAGTGTTCAAATTTTGAAAGAATTCAAGATTGCCATCAACAAACATATTTTGCACTTACATTTTTATGGTATAGATATAGGTGATGTGGATACTTTTTTAGGTTATCCTTAGATGAGTTCAATTAGTTCTAACTACTATTAATGTGGAAAATAAGTTTTTGAAGTGTTAGTAGAAGAAAACGAAGATCATATTGTAAAATATGTGACTTAGTAATAAAGAAAGGCCCAAGTAACCATATGAAGAAATCACTAAATAGAAAATAATTGCAATACCTAATGACACATGAGATGAAGATTATAAGGTTGAATCAAAAGAAGAGACTTCATAAGGATTTGAAGAGAAGATAATGATAAAGCATAAAAAGGAACATGAAACTAAGGAAATACATGTTGAAGAGTTAAAGGAAAAAGAATCAATAACTAATATCGTTGTATATCACTATCTGCACCACTCAAAGAAATGTCAATCACAAAAGTAAGGGCATGAGTGTTAGCAAACACATTGTATGTATGTATATATGAATTTAAAGTAATATTAGCAAAACCTTGAATGTATGTATTAGTTTCAATAAACATATTTGTACTTGCAAATTTGAATTCTAATTTGCGCAAGGGTTGTTTTTGGGATAAATTGGATTTTGAATAAAGGTGGACAAATAATTTTTGTATGAATTGTATGATCCATTTGAAAAATAATTTACATGTGAATTTTACAATGCAAATAAATAAAATTGTTGTTTAAACCATTGTGACTAATTTATATCCTACACACAATAGGAGATTCCCATGAGTAACACACTTAATCAACACACATAACTGACATAATCAAGTGATTCCCCATAAGTAATGTACATAGATGATACACTTAAAAGTGATATAAATAGTCAACATTCCATATGATAACAACACACATGACGATATAGATCGTATGATAAGTGCCAGTTTCCTATTATTAACCACATATTCACATAAATAAAATTTTATGTGACATTTGGATTATCCTTCCAAGATCTCATAGACTCCCAATAACGGTTCATGTTCCTCCAATCTAACTCCAATGGATTAGTTGTCCAACATTCCCCCCCTTAATATCAAAGGGTGTATGTGAGTCCATGAAGATATTTAAAATACAAAAGTGAATAACATCTAATGGATAGACGTTCTCTTTGAATATGGTGGTTTAAGGATGACAACAAACCATAAGGGTAGTTGAAGCTGAAGAATTATACTAGTGGTGTTCTAAAGAAGACCATAAACCAAAATCACAGTGGAAGCATAAGTACTCTACTTGTGGTGGTTTAAGGTTGATCACCAACTCTAGAAATTGGTTCAAAGAAGTTCTTGAAACAATTATAAATATATCTAGAAGCTATTTTTTTCTACTAAATGGAAATACTCCTTGACGATGGTTTAGATATAACCACAAAATATTGTCTATTAGAAGTAGTAAGTCTTCTACGAAGCGGTGGTTTAAGAAGGAGCACAAACCAAATCATGCTCATGCAATATGTGTCTCTCTTTGTCTATAACTCTCATTTGGATCTAGTTGTAGACTTTGGTTCTAGCTATGAGTTAGGCCTACTTAATATGCTTTGAAACTAGTAACTCACTATTAACTCCCCCTTGTCAAACACAAGGTAAGAAGATGAGAATATCTCAACTACAAGATGTGTCAATAATTGAGAATGCAATCTATGGTATGACCAATATATATTTTTGGCTACTGAAGACCACTGCCATGAAAGGATCCATTGAAGTGAATCTTTTCTCTTTTTAGAGTCTTTTCCCTTTTAACAATGAGTGTCTTTTCCACAATGCCTACAAGCTTGAAAGTCGGAACATTGAGCTTTCAGGTAGCCAACACGATAATAATTTTGGCATATTGAATTTGATACAGAAGTGGAGTAGGTGAAGATGAAATTTCCTAAATAAACCTTACACTGTGAAACTAATTTGGTTTGGATTACCCTGGGATGTAAAAATTCACTTCGTCTTCATACTTAAAACTATCTTTGTGCTTGTTGTTGATGACTTCCTCCCAAGGCTTGATAATGGGCTTAGGAAGTGCAAGCTAAACTTATTTATGACAAACCCCATCTACATTTGAATATGCTCCTAAACTGGCATTACTGACTTGATTATGTGTTGGTTGTTGATGGGAATCAATCTCAAATATAAAATTATTCTGAAAAAAGAACCATTCCAAAATATTGATTCCCTTGTTGTAGTTCATCTCACTGAACTTGTGATTCAATATGAAGAAAATCAAATTTTTTTCTTGTGCATCTTGTAAAAAAATTTGAACATCAATGAGAATGGATCTATCATTTTTCACTATAGTTCAACAATATATAATACCAGAGTGTTTAGTAATTGTAATGCATCATCAATTTGAGCCATTTTAAGGAGTTCACGGAAGAAATGAAATGTGTCTACTTCTATCAAAGATGCACCCATTTACAATGCAATTTGAAAATGATTTGCACTCATATCTATCATGTTGGTCCAGAGGCACAGCTAAATTAAATAAACACACAACAGAATATCAAGCACATATGACACAGTATTTAACGTGGTTCACCCAACCAATCTGGGCTACTACCACCAAACATAGGCATCATGAATTTATTAATCAAAACAGGAGATTACATCATGAATTCCTCACAAAACTCTCACCCTCTTAGCAAACCATCCGAATGGTTGCATGTTATATAGCATAGAGAATCTAACAGCCTCATTAACTCACTCACATCAAATATAGGAGGCATTAACTCCCTCCCAACAACCTGGAGCTAATCTAGGAACTGAATTCCTATTGTTGTCATCAGCTGAGATTTTTCCTATTTTGCTACAAACAGAAAATCTCAATAATCTCCACATTGACAACAATTCGCCTGATGCCCTGTTATTATTATTTTATCTTTTCTGCAAGCCAAGAGAAGCCAAACACTAGCGTAGCTTCTCCAACAAAACTGGTTTCGTGAACATGTCTGCACAGTTCTCATTTGTATGCACCTTTTCAAGAGAGACTCCCCTTTCAGTGATAACTTGTCTTACAAAATGGTACTTAATTGGAATATGCTTTGATTTACTATGATAGGCCGGATTCTTAGCCAAATGTATTGCACTTTGACTATCACAAAGTAGCCTGATGTTGTCCTGTAACCTACCAAACTCACCAAGCAAACCTTTCAACCATACCACCTCTTTGCAAGCATGAGAAGCAGCAATGTATTCTGCTTCAGTAGTGGACAAAGCAACAATATTCTGTAGCTTTGACATCCAGCTGATAGCTCCACCTGCAAGAGTAAAGACGTACCCTAAATTTGACCTTCTCTTATCCAAATCACCTGCAAAATCGGAATCAACATATCCGCAAACAAATTGACTACTCTTATTGTAATAAATACAATAACTACTTGTGCCTCTCAAATACCGAAGCACCCATTTCACTGCTGACCAGTTTTCTTTACCTAGATTTTCCATGTACCTGCTGACAACCCCAATTGCATGTGAAATATCTGGTCGAGTACAAACCATCGCATACATTAAACACCCTACTACATTGGCATATGGAATTCAAGACATATAATCCTTTTCTTCATCTGTATTAGGACATAAACTCGAAGAAAGCTTAAAATGGGAAGCTAAAGGGACTGAAACAGGTTTCACATTATCCATACCAAACCTCAAAAGTATTTTCTCAATATACTTCTGTTGTGATAGCCATAGCTTACCATTGCTCCTGTCTCTGAAAATCTCCATGCCCAAATCTGTCTTGCTGCTCCTAGATCTTTCATATCAAATGTCCTTGCCATCTGAGCCTTCAACCTGTTGATTTCTTCTATGCTTTTGCTTGCTAAAAGCATATCGTCAACATACAAGACCAAGATAATGAATATGCCATTATTCAACTATTTAAAATAAACACAATGATCATATTCACTTCTAACATATTTCTGATTCAACATGAAAGAATCAAACTTCTTATACCACTGCCGAGGCGACTGCTTCAGGCCATATAATGACTTCTTGAGCCTGCAGACAAATTTCTCATTGCGATGCTGAACAAACCCTTCCGGTTGTTCCATATATATTTCCTCATCTAAATCACCATGTAGAAATGCAGTCTTAACATCTAACTGCTGCAACTCTAAATCAAACAAAGCCACTAATGCTAACACAATTCTAATTGAAACAATTTTAACCACTGGCGAAAAAATCTCATGAAAGTCAATACCGGCTTTCTGAGAAAACCCTTTTGCAACCAGTCGCGCTTTGTACCTGTCTTCCATATCATTCACACCTCGTTTCAGCTTGAAGACCCATTTACACCCCACAGTCTTCCTTCCTTTCGGAAGCTCCACCAGATCCCATGTGTCGTTCTTATTTAAGGCCATCATTTCGTCCTTCATGGTTGCTTTCCACTTGTCACTTTTCGAACCTTCTATTGCTTCCTGATAGCACGGAGGTTCATTGTCATTAGAAGTAAATGTAACAGAAGTGACATAACCATCATACCTTTTCGGTGGCCGTTTGATTCTTGTCGACCTCCTTAAGGATGTTTCTAGCGCTTCCTCGATTGGCTGACTACCATCTGTAGGATCTTCTTGTTGATCCGTATCTAAGACCTGTTCATGATCTAAACCTGAACCCTATTCATGTTCTGATTTTGAAACCTGTTCATGACTAGTATCTAAACTATGGTCATCATGACTATTGTTAGAAATGCTATCAAACTGAATGTGCTGAAAGTCGGATACATCATTCTGTTTCAATCGACTATCTACATCTAACTGTACAAGAGAGGATTCATTAAACTTTACATCTCTGTTGATGATGATTTTGCGGGTAGTAGGATCCCACAATCTATATCCCTTTGTTCCAACACCATACCCAACAAAGATATACCTTTTAGACTTTGGATCTAACTTAGTTCGCTGATGTTTAGGCACTAGAGCATATGCATCACAACCAAACACTCTGAGTTTAGAATAGTCACAAGGGTGTCCTTTCCATACTTCTTGCGGAATCTTGCAGTCTATGGCCGTCGATGGAGATCGGTTTATCACATAACAAGCTGTTGCCACCGCTTCCGTCCACAACTCCTTTTGAAACCCGACGTTACTTAGCATACTCCTTGCTCTCTCGAGAAGAGTCCTGTTCATGCATTCAGCAACTCCATTTTGCTGAGGAGTATAAACCGTGGTCTTATGCCTCTCGATCCCTGCATCCTTGCAATAGTTGTCAAACTCCTTGCAAGTAAACTCACCACCATTGTCAGTTCTTAAACATTTTATTGTTCTACCAGTGTTGTTTTCTACCAATGCTCTACACTGCTTGAAAACTGAAAACACATCAGACTTTCTTTTCAACATGTAGACCCAAACCTTCCTAGAAAAGTCATCAATGAATGATACAAAATAAGACGAACCACCATATGAAGTTGTAGGGGCTCGTCCCCAAACATCTGAATGGATATAATCAAGTATGCCTTTACCAGTATGTTTGCATGTTTTAAAATTTTGTTTAATTTGTTTTCCAAACAGACAATGCTTACAGAAATCTAATTTTCTAGACTTCAGATTTGGAAGTAACTTGTGATCAGCCAAAATTTTCAACCCTCTCTCACTCATATGCCCCAATCTTTGATGCCATAAGTGAATGGAACTACTGTCATGTTCCAACACAGTAGACACAAAAGCTGACCCTGTACCTCCTTCTAACTGAAATAGATTTCCTACTTTCTTAGCTTTCATAACTAGTAAAATGCCGCTGTAAATTTTCATTACTCCACCTTGAATTACAGTTTTATACCCATTTGAATCAAGTGCTCATAATGAAAATCAAGTTTTTCCTTAAATCTGGTACATGCCTCACATCAGTTAATATTCTAGTTGTTCCATCAAACATTTGTAGGTGTATGCTTCCAATCCCAACAATATTACATGTTACATCATTACCCATGTACACAACTCCATCATTAATTGATTTATATTCCTTAAACCATTCTTTATGGATACACATGTGGTTTGATGCACCGGAATCTAACAACCAATTTTGACCATGATTTGACACATTAACTGATAATACTTCATCACTCATACCTGAACCAGATGTCGAACCTATATCTGTCGTATTCGCCTCCTTCTTTTCTGTCGAAGACTCTACTTTTGAAGTTTGCTGTTGTCGCTTCCAGCAGTCCTTCTTTAAATGCCCTGATTTGGCACAAAACTAGCACTTTAGCTTACTCTTCTTCCCTTTCGACTTTGAACGTGAGTCGCTCGGCTTCCTGGGGCGTCTTTCTTTCGAACGACCTCTAACCATCATAGCTTTTGATGTAAAGGTTTAGGAATGCGATTTCCTCCTTATTTCTTCCGATAATAAGGATGCAACTACATCATCAAACTCAATAGTTTCTTATGAACTAAGACTTATAGAAGTAACAAAATGATCCCATTATTCGAGCAATGAGCACAATAAAGTAATAGCTTTATCCTCGGATGGAATTTTTACTTCTATACTTTGTAATTGCACAAGAAGAGTATTAAAAGCATTTAAATGATTAGCAATCGATGTACCTTCCTTCATTCTCAAACCGTACAACTATCGCTTCAGGAGAATCCTGTTGGTTAAGGATTTGGTCATGTACAGTTTCTCCAGTTTCGTCCACAAACCAGCAGTTGTTGTCTCCGACACAATATTAAACAGGACATCATCAGCTAGACACAGTCAAATAGCACTAATCGCTCTTTCATCCATCTCGGCCCACTCACTATCTGTGATGTTGTAAGGCTATTTGGACTTGCCCAACAACACCTTTGCCACGCCATGTTGGACATGTAAATCATGCATTTTTACCTTCCAGATCTCAAAATTATTCTTGCCATTAAACTTCTCAATTTCAAACTGGGCACTTTGAGTTTTTGCCATTTTGTATCAAAAAAGCACAATAATCTCCAATATCAATGTTTAAATACCAGCAATTAAAAAAAAAATTGCCTATGCCCTTAAAAAAAAAAAAATCTGCCTTTTTCACTTCACACAAAAAAATTTCTTGTTTGAAGTAACTCAGGTAGCGTAGGTCTTACGCTCTTCACTCCACAGCTATAATTATACCTATAGTGCTATACACATTGTTCTCGATTCCTGTGCCATCCAATTGTTCTGAATTGATTGAGATAAACGAATTTCAAAGCCAAATATGCAGGTTGTGCTCACCAGTGGATCTCCAACCAATTTGTTTTTTATTCGATATATCTATAGATATATATACCTGTTGTATCTTTTATTGGGAATCGCCTTTATTCTCGTTATAGCATCAAGCACGACAGCCTTGGTAGGCCAACTGTGAATTATGGGTATAGTGGAGTATTGTATTATGCTGTAAGTAAATGCAGGCACTAAGTGGACCACTGAAACTGGGCAGTGGGAATTTTTATTTCGAATTTGCTCCAACTTAGAAAGCATTTCCCAGAAAGCATTTTATGGCATGATGATTGAAGAGTACCTGGAAAGATTAGGATACCGAAAACCGAATAAAAGCAGGAAGCGATTGAATCAAAATAGGCGCACCGCACCAGGTATCAGCATGCACAGAGGCTATGAACGCACCAGGTATTTCAGCGGCTGTTATTGTATATCACGTGGTATTGTATATCGGGCTGTCTATGCCTTTCAGGCAGCACCGTTCAACAGCAAACCACCAGCACAGTCCACCAACGCTAACAGCAAACAACGCTCTAATGCATTCACACGCAGGCAAGTATTACAGCGCAGCACACACACCTTTACGCAGCACCTCCATCATCGATCAGCGCAGCACCTTCATCATCGATCAGCGCAGCACCTCGATCATCGATCAACGCACCAGGTAATACCGCACAACGCAGCACCTCCAGGCAGCGATCGAGCTGCTCACCAGACACAGCTCCCTCAGCGCTCCAGCACGGCCAGCGCTCCACCCTGAGCTCTGATACCACTTGTTGGTCCAGAGGCACAGCTAAATTAAATAAACACACAGCAGAATATCAAGCACATATGACAGAGTATTTAACGTGGTTCACCCAACCAATCTGGGCTACGTCCACCAAACATAGGCATCAGGAATTTATTAATCAAAATAGGAGATTACATCTTGAATTCCTCACAAAACTCTCACCCTCTTAGCAAACCTTCCGAATGGTTGCCTGTTATATAGCATAGAGAATCTAACAGCCTCATTAACTCACTCACATCAAATATAGGAGGCATTAACTCCCTCCCAACAACCTAGAGCTAATCTAGGAACTGAATTCCTATTGTTGTCATTAGTTGAGATTTTTCCTATTTTGCTACAAACAGAAAATCTCAACATATCAATGCAATAAGATTGACCACAACCTTTTACCAATTAAAAACTACAAAATTTGAATATAATGGTAAAAATAACTCCTTCAACATATAAATTAAAATTCTATAATACCCTAATGGAAATGCTTGCTTGAGGAATCCACATATACTATAAATATGCTATAGTGGTAATAACTCGTTTGAAATTTTTACAATTTAGATAATTTAAAAATCAAATCAAATTTATTTATTTTATCTTCAATTTTTAATAACTCGTTTGAAATTTTTACAATTTAGATAATTGAAAAATCAAATCAAATTTATTTATTTTATCTTCAATTTTTTTTGGTTAATATTCACATTCCATTTACATTTATGATAACTCTGCTGTGATAGTTAAGATTCGACAAATACGGTAGAAATCTCATAGGTATTGACTTTAAATTTTGTAAGATTCTGGAAATCGTATGGGTAAGAAAGGAAGCAAGAAGCGTTGCGGTCCCGAAGGTAGTTTTTATATTTTGGAGAATGAAGATATTGAGGATTGGACATGACCTACCAGTGAACATGAACTTCTAACCTCAATTCAGTGCAATAGATTTTGATTGTCAAGAGGTTAATTTTCTTGATTTGATAAAGTTGTTATAGATTTGATCACTCTACCAACATTTTCCGCCACGTAAATTAATGAAAGTTGTTCTTAAAATATTTCCATGTTTTTCGTAGTGTATGCAAAGCATTTTGATTCATAATCTGTATGGCCCATACTTCTCTTTCGATATGGACTTTCTAGTACACTAGCGTCTTAATTTCTATTTATGTAAAATTTAATCTCAAAATCATAATTATAATAAAGTACATTGACATGTTAATTTTTAAATTTAAAATTTTATATCAAATTTTATTTTTAAAGAAATAAAATAATTTATAAATAAAAATTAATTTTAAAAGGTAATAATAGTAATTATTATTAGATTTAATAATAAAATTAATTTCATAAACAATTATTTATTTTTTATTGTTAATTTTATAAAAAAAATATAAATATATTATATTTTAACTACATAAAATTGGTATCGTTGAAATATAAAAAATAATGGCTATTGATTTAATTTTTTTTCTATGAGCATATATATTTATATATTTTAAAAAATAATTTCTATTGATTTAATTTTTTTTTCTATGAGCATATATATTTATATATTTTAAAACTTTAAAGAAAAAATGTTATTTAAAAGTTTTCACATTAAACATTTTTGTATAATTTCATGTTGTCTAAACTAATAAGAGGTTGCCTGGAAAGTTATGGAGATTCTCGTCATATTTAGAGAAAATCGGCAAGGATTTTTGTAAATCCAAGTTATAGTTGTTAAACTTCAAAATTTTAGGTGTCCTAGACGTTTTGGATGGTGCCGTTTTGGATGGCGCTGAATCACAATTCAAACAGTGTCTTTACAAAAAAATTTGATTTGCCAAATAATTTGGAAATTTTTTTACCCAAATTCCAGCCACTTTTAGCGATCCAGACAATCTCTACCTCATTAAAAGACTCCATTTCAAATCACTTAACTAAAATTTAAAATCTAAAAAGTTCAATGTAATTAAAAAAAACAAATACCAAAAAATTAAAAACTATTATAATAAAATAAAATATACCCATTAACTGAGAACGGGTTGTTCATGCGTACACTTGAATTCCCGATGGAACCCAAACCCACATCAGCCTAATGAAGACTCCATTTCAAATCACTTAACTAAAATTTAAAATCTAAAAAGTTCAATGTAATTAAAAAAAACAAATACCAAAAAATTAAAAACTATTATAATAAAATAAAATATACCCATTAACTGAGAACGGGTTGTTCATGCGTACACTTGAATTCCCGATGGAACCCAAACCCACATCAGCCAGGCCTTGCTCGACGCTTAAATTTTTCTTACAATATACAAATAATACATTAAATATTTCTTTATCTTTCCAGGTTATCTTGAGGCAGAATTGGCAGAATCTTCGTATATGGTCTTCTTTCAATTGGACAAACCAACATATTCCCTCAACAATCGTTTTTTCGCCGACCATATAAAATAAAATAATTAGAAAATAAAATAATTAGAAGTGTAAGTAAAATATAGAGAGATCTTGGAACAATATGATGTGGGACACCAGAATTTATTTAATGGTAGCTATATGTTCTAGATTTAATGATTATGTTTACTTTTTAGTGATAACAATTTTTTGTAATGTTTCATAGCACGAAAGACAAGTTTACACTATAGAGATGAGATAGGTGGCATCAACTTGCTTAATAGGGAACCAAATTTTTTGGCCACCTATTTGCGTTATATGCCATCCAAAAATCATATAGTTTAAGGCGATCTACCCAAGCTATATAGACATTTATATCATGATAAGAGTTTAAGTTTTTGTCTATCATAAGCATACATTAATAAAAATAAATGTTATTCGCGAAAAATAAAAAAAATAGTCAAGAACCTGACTATTACTTTTAATCCTCTGAGGTTGAGTCAACCGGGCCAGGTCTTCAGCTGAGTCTCCTGGTGCATCTGCCAGCTCGATAAATAAGGGATATGCTTTTGAATATGATATAGGCGGATGTTTTGCTTACACAACTGAAACTATATGGCCTGTAAGTCCTTCTTATAGTTTGGCATGTCTTGGAGGGTCATTGTCATCCAAATTGATAGCTGCTCCATGGCCTTCCCCATTAGTCTCTTCATGAGCCAATATAAGTATAAACTCTGCTTAAATTGAGTTAGTCTTCCCCTCGTATTTTCTGGGTCCGGGATTTCCTCTCACCGGGCCTCCATTTCCTCTTCTAAGTTTGCCTCCTCTTTTATCTATTTCTCCCAATCCTCTAAAATCTTCTGAATGCCTGCATCTATCCCTACCCTATACGCTTTTGTCGCTTCATTGATAAGCTTTTCTACTTGCTTTCTTCCACGTCTGGGTTCCGAGGTGCCTGGATCAACTACACAAGGCTCCTCTCTTCCCCTTCTGCCTCGTCCTCGTCCACGCGCTGGTCTAGCCATGTCTCCTGTTGTGTGCACATGTTCACAAAACATTCTGATTAGCCTACAACATTCCGATTAGCCTACATATTATATTTGCCAACCTTTCCACCGTTCTATCGTTTCCCATATCCTTTCATTTCCTACCACCTGCGTCTCTGCCCCGATGCCCCTTTGCCCACTGCTTTATTGCCTCTTCTCTCCCTAAAGTAATAGCGCCACTCCCCTACCATGCAATATCCTCTCCTCCAGAAATAACAATGTCCCTCCCCTGCCATGCAATAGCCTCTCTTCCTTCTTGGTATTTGCCTCTCTTTACTCTGCTCCCTCGGTTAGAGTCCTGGTGCTCAATTTGCATGACACTTACAGCCTTAACCTATTGCCCCTCGAACCATATAATTACTACACTTAATTTCTTTCCCTTCTCTCTCCCCTCTGGCTAGTGCACCTTTCGCTGCAACTCGCAATTGTCCTGCCTCTCACTTTCTTATCTCCCTTATCTCCTTCCTCATTGTAAGTTTGTCTATCTAACTGAATGGCATGTGCTTCCTCATATTCCCATCCTTGGTTGTACCTTGCGTTACCAATTACAGGTTCGACCTCAGTCCCCTTCCCTCCTTGCATGTAATGCCCACGAGTCATTGGCGCGTTCGGGTGAGTTGGGTGCGTTAAAGGGAGTCGAGTGCAACCACTGGATGCATTTAACCGAAGTATTGGCTAAGTTGGTGAGGGCGCACGACGGGTGGGCGACGAGCCAGGTGGATGGAACGACGAGTTGGGTGCACCCTCGAACGGAGCGATGAGCTGGCTAGGCGAGCGAGTGAGTGACACACGAAAGACATTTGGAAAAATGGCTAAGTGTTGAACTTGGCAGACTTATATGGGCAGGTGGTCCCGTGTGGGGGCACCCCGTACCAAAGTTGACCAATTATTTTTCGATGAAACGCAATAAGTAGGGTCAGCTTGGCCATAGGCCGAAGCCCCCACTTTGGAAAGCCATGATATATATTAGCAAGGCGTTGGTGGTGAAAAACACAACAGATCGTCCAAGAAGTCTATGCAAAGGGAGCTCTAAGTTTGGATCGAGCCTCCCTAGCGGTGAGTTGGGATGATCCCACACAACGGGTGGCGGGATTAAACGTAGAAACAACACGGAACAGCAAATTCGAGTGGTGGATTAACTACAGGGCACAGGTAGACTTGATGGACAAGCCGCAGGTCGCACCGTTGGGTGAAGAGGACTACCACGATGAGCTGAACAGTGGAGAGCCAGGTGTGGGAACCTGTGGGCAAGGCGACCCAGTGTATGGGCACCCGCCGATTGGCACAACAAGCTGCGGTGGTAGTAAGTTGTGGTAACAACAAAACGGAGTTGTTGTGGGGTGACATGAGCCCAAAGAGAAGTGTGCCCATGGTGAACGACAATGATAGATGCGATAGGGCGTTCGGTGGAAATGCAAGTTGTGTCTCGGGTGAGGTTGAACGGCGCAGTAGCCGGGTTGGTGGACCGACTAAGCTGCATGATAGAGTTTGTTGTAAATTGTAAAATGTTGGTGGAGCTCCACTCTCCCGGTCGATTGTAAAAACAAAATTTAATATAAATTCTTACTTTCCTATTGGATTGTGTCTCTTGCTATTGAATGTTTTTTAATGTAATTTCGCACATTAATGTTTTAACATGAAAAATAAGCTGAATGTGAGGCATAGTTCGGGAAATTGTGTAACAATGAAAAAAGTTAAGTGTTTGGCCGATGCCGCACATTGGGAAAATCACGAAAAAAGAGTTGAAGGTGTGACACTGCATGTCCAATTCTCTCCCTCCTTTATCCCTACCCTCCTCTCTAGTTGGACCTCTCATTCCCCTTCCATATAAAGACACATGCATCATTTCAATTAACGAATATAGCCAGATAACATACCAGTGCCGCTTCGAAGGTACTGTTGTAGGTTTTTGAGCTGAGCTTCCTCGTCAGTCCTTTGTCTCTCCTTCGCAGTGATACTCTCCCCATCACCCTTCATACCATCATACTCCCCCTCCTTTCTTCTTTGTCCCATCCATCCTCCTTGCGTGTCCTTCCCACCTCCATCACTACATGAGCGCTGGTTGGCACTTCTCCATTCCACTCTAAACATCATCATGTGGGAAACCACCACACCCATCACCATATGCGTGTGCGGTGAAATGAGCTACATCCTTCTGGCCAACTTCGTTGCGCAGCCACCCCGATCAAGGAAGTGCCAACCATTTTAAAAATGAAATGTAATCAAAGTTTTGAATAATTGGTTAAACCTATCCTTTAATATTTCCTTTCCAAACTTTAAATTCGTTAACATGTGTGTCCTGTGGTAGGGTGCCATTCATGCCCAAATCAATTTATCCCACCCTTGGAATCCATTCAACAATCGAACGTAATTCAAGCAACTAAAAAATATCCTTTATGAGACAAAACAAAACAAGCATTCATTCAAGAATTATTCCACTTTCTTTATATGAACTAATATTAATTATATCATCATATTACACAAGTTACAATAAAAGCCCAAAGTTGGGCTTAATGCTACGGCCTTGAAGGCATAAAAGCTACAGGAGTTCCTTGAAACCTCCGGTGGCAATGAATTTGTTGACTAGAGCGAGGGCATTACTGATCAATTCGCACACATATTGCACGCTGCCGGTGACCATGGTCGTAACTCTCCCGGTGGCATTGAGATCCTGAAATTCGTCGAGGCACGTGTTCTCGTTGGTGAGGGCAGCGCTCATCTACGTCTCTACGTTGCTCATCTGAATTTTGAAGGTGTTTCGCCTTAGATGCTTCAGCTCCACCAGAGACTCGCGAATCTAGTCCGTGGTGTCGCCAAAATTCTCCAGACAATCCTTCAACGTCTCCCTTTCTTTTTCACTCGTTCCAGCATCTCTGGCTCCGAGGTCGGTGGCCCAGACGGAAACGTTGTGCCCATTAATGAGGCTAACAATCACAGGTGCATTCACAAGATTGCTTTCCTTGGGCCTCAGAGGTCCTGCGTAAGAAGAAAGCTACGTAACACAGCGTCGGACAGAGAGTCACTTTCCACGAATTTTTGATGAATTCCCCGATCTCCGTGTGAGTATAGTAGATAGGACATTTCATGTCCTCCGTTGTTGCCGCTGCTGCTGTTGTCGAAGTAAGTGTAACATCAAATAAGATAACATAAAACATAGTGAATAATAGATCCATGGCAATTCAAACCCGAGTTGATAGCGAATCATGCAACACAAAGCAATTGAAAATGATAGAAGAGAATTGTAGTTCTACTATTTTTCTTGATTAGATTTGTCCACCTTATTGCGGCTTCTATGTATCCTCTTATTTTGTCATTGTGTAGCATCCTGTTGTGGCTTGTCACGCCCCCAAGCCTATGGTGGTCTTTCAACCGTGCCGGCGAGGTGCGGCACCACCGAACACTTTCCTTTTATCAATACTCGTGCACATGGACTACGCCTAGTTCACTTTCTCCTACTAGGTTTGTGATTCTCAACCAAGTATTATTATGTTATCCTTTATACCAATGAAAACCCATACACATTCATTAACCACAGCATTATATAAGAGAAATGCAACAATATAAAGGGAGGGGCAACTCCCTGCAATATGAGTCTGCCCAACAATATATTATACAATCTTTCATTTTTACAATGCAGAAGTTAAATCTTGGGAAACTGCAAATTTACACATAGCCAAATATACAACTTCGGCAAACTTGGTGCCCAGCTCGTTGGCACCTCCGCACGGTCGCTGCACGACTCACAAACCTTTCATTCACCTCGTCGCACCGTCGTGTCGTTTGCCCAAGTCGGGTGCACCTCCAAGTCGCCACACACGGGCGCCTCCAACCGAGACACACCTTCGTTCACAACCCAACACTTCACCATTTTGTCGTGCACGACACGCCCTCACCCGGCCGCCCGTCCGCACGCCCAATGTTCACCCGCTCAACTTCACCCAAGTCGTCGCACGACTTCACCCGGGTTGCCACACGACTTCACCTGGTTCGGCCGAACGATCTCACCCGGGTCACCACACGACCTTGCCCGGGTCACCCGAACGACCTCAACTTGGTCACCACACGGCCTCACCCGGGTTGCCCGAACGACCTCCCGAACGATGGCCTGAATGACCTCCTGAACGACCTGCCCGAATGACTGTCCGAACGACTTGCCTGAACGACCTGCCCGAACGACTGTCCGAACAACCTGCCTGAACAACCTGCCCGAACGACTGTCTGAACGACCTGCCTGAACGACCTACCCAAATGATTGTCCGAACGACCTGCCTAAAAAACCTGCCCGAACGACTGTCTGAACGACCTGCCTGAACGACCTGCCTGAATGACTATCCGAACGACTTGCCTGAACGACTTTCCTGAATGACTTTCCCGAACGACTGCACGAACGAGTTTTTTGAACGACTGTCCGAACGAGATTCCCGAACGACTTTCCTGAACTACTGTCCGAACGAGTTTACCGAACGACCGTCCGAACGATTTTCTCGAACGACTGTCCGAACGACTTTTCTGAACGAGTTCACATTGTTGATCAATTGCTTGATGGTCGTTTGCCTCCAAACGTCCTCCAATATATACGGGCGGATGGCGGGTTGTGTCACCCGGCCGACCCACACCAAACGCCCAGCCGACTCGTTCATAATGTGTTGTCTCGCCCAGAGGATGGTTGGCCCGCCAAACTCATGGGACCACCCCCTCAACTCGCCCAACACCTTATAAACTTGCCCAATGTTCATTTCGTTTCATGTTTCGCACGCACTCCGCATGGTGGAGTCGCCCTGCCCGTCACACGAACCGCAGGTCCTAACATCCTCCCCCACTGGAAGTCATTGTTGTCCTCGACAATATCTCATCCCGGCAACCATCTGTCACCAAGATCACCATACCAAGCTATACATCCATCGGTATGTCATACATCGAAAATCATCTCAATCCATGATCATCAACCACCCTGTCACAATCTCCACATGCTGCTCCATCGTGGAAGGTTGGCCCCTCCATCTCAAGCTACATGCCCACTGCAACATATTGTGTCGACCTCATCATGTGTCGTCCTCATGTCAACTGCTGCCATGATACTCCAACACAATGCTAACATATCTCTGTACACTACATGTCCCCATGTTTGAACTAGTCGGATGGCCAGTCCAACTGTCATGCTCAAACCATGAGAGTGAACATCCTCATGCCACCATCAGTCGTTTCTCAAAACATTCCTGTCACATCCTGAACTTGATCAAGAATCCATCCATATAAGTAAACCATGCTCAGGTCCATGAAGTAGCCCTCATCTCATCTGTAACATGTCATCCAAAGTAGTTGAGTCTCGGCTCAACCCATGCCCAAGTGTTGCCAACAAGGCATCATGATCATCATAACTCCATCACTCCAAAGTGTCTCATATCGATCCTCCACATCAAGTCACTCTTTCAAGCCATTCCCATACATGTACTTGAAAGTATGCACCCCATCCTGCATCAAAGCCTCTGACCTCAACTCCTCAATGCATCATATCCTCTAAGTCCACCATATATGAAGTTCCCCTAGAAGTCACAACAATCTCATGTCATCATGAGCTCCATAAGCCATCTCCAACCAACACTCTAGCAAGCATACAAGTCTCGGCCCAAAGGTATCTGCAAGATGCGTCAACTCTCCATGTAGTAAGAATGCCCCATAGACTGCTCACAACTCCATCCAAGTCCATGGTTTTGTTGCACAAGAGTGTACAACCTCTCCATAGGCTCATAAGTAATAAGTCTCCATTTCACACTAGCACATCTATTTGCACAACATCCATGCCTTGGTATCCTCATTGGATGCCCATGAGTGACATCTCTACAAGTGCACCCACAATATGTCCCTGCATAAGGCTGCCATGCTCCATGTCTCCAACCTGATGTCCATGACTAGTTGCTATGTAGTCCAACCAAGTAGACCCATCACAACAATCGGTCATCCCCATCCAAGCTGCAATCTTTGGTCTAGTGAACTCGGTCACCCAACCATATCATCATCACATGAGTCTCTCCATCATAGCTCCTCCACCAAAGGTTCCACCAAGACTTGCTCTTGGTCTCGAACATGAGAAGTCCACCCAAGAAACTCAAGTGTGTGCCCTCCAATCTGTCCATGAGTCATGCCGGGCACTTAGCCATGTCGCTAAAGCATGACCCAATCATCCGCAATGATCATCGAGTTCCACCCTTGTCACGGGCCTTTGTACCTTCTACCATAAGGTCACAAACAACCCCAACAGGTCCTGCAACACTCAACAATCCTTGCTTCTCCATACAAGGTCTCATCATAAGCACCCATGGTAAAATGCTCCCTAGCATCGGCAAACTGGCTTTGCCCTTCCCTACACACGGTCCATCTACCAAATGCTCAAATGAAACACATGTATCAAATGTACTTACATCATCATGAGGTTCCTCCATGAGAGTACCCTCATCCATACATGTATGCAAACTGCCCGATCCTGGTCCAACTTGATCAATCTCAAGTTCATCCTCCTCCATCATGATCATGTCTGCAACATCATCGGTCATCAAGACTCCCTCTTCCTTGGAATCACAACCTGCAACTTCAACTTGCTCCATTGTCCAACCAAGTTGAAGAAGTTCATCTTCAATGTTCTTCTCCAAGACTGCAAGCTCTTCTCGAATGCGGGGATTCTCCTTTTTCAACCGCTTCAACCTGTATAAGGTAAGCAAGAGGTTCCTTTCACATTCTTCCAAACCTGCCATGCCTTGTTCTTCGTCTTCCCCGATTCGTACTTCGTTCAGACGCCCAAACCGTGTATACCTGCCCACACGCAGTCCCACTTGCCCACTTGACAAGTGCCCAAATCGTATGACCAGCACGTAGAACCACCTGCTCTACTCTACGACACCTGGTTCCAACCTTTACCAGCTTCACCAAGCATCCTGCAACCATGAACCAGCCCTTGTTCCACTTGTATGTGAAACTAGCTTCCTTCACCTGCAAGTACTTGCCTCCACTGTCATGAGCGACCTGCTCAAGCCAAGCCCAACTGAGCTACTTCAATGCTTCAACACTTCATCAACCCGGTCATCAGCCTGCTCTGATACCAAATGTCACGCCCCCAAGCCTACGGTGGTCTTTCAACCGTGCCGGCGAGGTGCGGCACCACCGAACACTTTCCTTTTAACAATACTCGTGCACATGGACTACGCCTAATTCACTTTCTCCTACTTA
>APFE030912305.1:76010-99395 GCA_000404065.3 Pinus taeda | reverse complement strand
TTTTAACAATACTCGTGCACATGGACTACGCCTAATTCACTTTCTCCTACTTAGTTTGTGATTCTCAACCAAGCATTATTATGTTATCCTTTATACCAATGAACACCCATACACATTCATTAACCACAACATTATATAAGAGAAATGCAACAGTATAAAGGAAGGGGCAACTCCCTGCAATATGAGTCTGCCCAACAATATATTATACAATCTTTCGTTTTTACAATACACAAGTTAAATCTTGGGAAACCCCAAATTTACACTTAGCCAAATATACAACTTCGGCAAATTCGGTTGCCCAGCTCCTCGACACCTCCGCACGGTCGCCGCACGACTCACCAACCCTTCGTTCACCTCGTCGCACCGTCGTGTCGTTTGCCCAAGTCGGGCGCGCCTCCAAGTCGCCACACACGGGCACTTCCAACCGAGACACACCTTCGTTCACAACCCAACACTTCACCGTTTCGTCGTGCACGGCGTGCCCTCACCCGGCCACCCATCCGCACGCCCACCGTTCACTCGCTCAACTTCGCCCAAGTCGCCGCACGACTTCACCTGGTTCGCCTGAACGACCTCACTCAGGTCGCTATACGAACTCGCCCGGGTCACCCGAACGACCTCACCCGGGTCGCCACACGACCTCACCTGGGTCGCCTGAACGACCTCTCGAACGACTGCCTAAACGACCTCCCGAACGACCTGCCCGAACGACTGTCTGATCGACCTGCCCGAACGACTATCCGAACGACCTGCCTGAACGACCTGCCCGAACGACTGTTTGAACAACCTGCCTAAACGACTTGCCTGAACGACTGTCCAAACGACCTTCCTGAACGACTTTACTAAACGACTTTCCCGAACGACTGCCCGAACGAGTTTTGTGAACGACTGTCTGAACGAGATTCCCGAACGACTGTCCGAACAAGTTTCCCGAACGACCGTCCGAACGACTTTCTCAAACGACTATCCGAACGACTTTTCTGAACGACTTCACATTGTTGATCAATTGCCTTGATGATCGTTTGCCTCCAAACTTACTCCAATATATACGGGCGGATGGCGGGTTGTGTCACCCGGCCGACCCACACCAAACGCCCAGCTGACTCATTCATAATGTGTTGTCTCGCCCGAAGGATGGTCAGCCCGCCCAACTCATGGAACTGCCCCCTCAACTCACCCAACACCTTATAAACTTACCCAACATTCATTTCGTTTCATGTTTCGCACGCACTCCGCATGGTAGAGTCGCCCTGCCCGTCCCACGAACCGCAGGTCCTGACAGAAAGTCACTTTCCTTGGGCCTGAGAGGTCCCGCGTAAGAAGAAAGCTACGTAACACAGCGTCGGACAAAGAGTCACTTTCCACGAAGTTTTGATGAATTCCCCGATCTCCGTGTGAGTATAATAGACAGGACATTTCACGTCCTCCGTTGTTGCCGCTGCTGTTGTTGTCGAAGCAAGAGTAACATCAAATAAGATAACATAAAACATAGTGAATAATAGATCCATGGCAATTCAAACCCGAGTTGATAGCGAATCATGTAACACAAAGCAATTGCAAATGATAGAAGAGAATTGTAGTTCTACTGCTTTTCTTGATTAGAGTTGTCCACCTTATTGCGGCTTCTGTGTATCCTCTTATTTTGTCATTGTGCAACATCCTACTATGGCTGCTTAAAGTACACTGTACTTGACTTTAATAATATCAATTGGAATCCACCGGTTTTTAGATTCTTTAATGAGTCACCTAGCTACTAGAAGGATAAATCCGCTGCTATTGCCGAAGTTATAATTTCTGTATTGAATATATCGCGGAAAATAAATTTCCTTTTCTGTTGGATGGCATCAACGAGCTTTAAGGACGACCCTGACTATTAAACAACATTACTATAATCAACCAAAAAATACTTTGAAAAACTAAATCATTTGTATCATGTAAGTAAATTATTTGAATAACAATAATAAAGTTGTTGGAATCTTGTATCTCTAAAGAGTTTGCACCTAAATTATTTGATTGTATGGAAAGAGTTTGAAAAGATATAGGTGAATAAAGAAAAGTGGTATTTGATGTATTCTAAATATTTAGAATATTTGAAAAGCTTTATAAAAAAATTAATTTTATTTTAAAAATAAAATAAAATATATATAAAATAATGATTTTTTTTTAAATGTGGGAGAGGAGTAATTAACTCAGAAGTGTTTGAATTCTATTGCTACACAAAATTCAACCATCAAAAAAATTGAAAATAAAATTCATTAATGCATAATTTTCAAGTTAATTTTCCAAGTGAAACAATTTTAACCATATAAATTAATTGTATATTAAATTCAAATTTTAAGAATATTTTAATATTTAAATTATTATGAATTATGAAAAAAATTTAACTAATCAAAATGAACTTATATATAATATTAATAATAATTTTTTAGTTTTATGGTGTTAAAAGCTATTAATATTTCGTAAAATTATTAAAATAATAATTTAAAATTAAAATATAAATATATTGGAAAATGGATATTTTTGTAAATTATGAATATAATAAATATGATAGGATAATTTATATTAAAATAATTAATGATCAAAATAGTAATATATATTTATAATATTGAAAATTAATGTTCATGTATAAAAAAATGAATTTATTAATAATAAATAAAAAAATTAAAATGGTTATTATTGAAAATAGTAAATATTAATTATCATGTAATAAATTAATCATTAGTTCATTGTTTTTTTATCTGGTCTATGAGATGAAAATAAAATGGTATTCAAATGACGGAGAGGACCAATTTCAATGGACTAATTTAAGATTTAGTAGGTTTAGAGTCTGATTGTTTTGATCCACCAATTTTATACAAATGTTTTATATAAATATAATGGCGGAGCAAATTAACGAAAGTTGTTTATTATGCTACTTCATGCTTTCTATAGCTATGTTTGTTCGAAAGCAGCTATAGTAGCCCTGTAATTGTTTATCTTACAGCAGCAGTTGTTTCCTATCTTACAGCAGCAGCGGAGCAGGACACAATGCTAGAGACAATGTATAGGTTATTGTTTCACATCCTCACAAGTAGAGGCGGTCATTCTAAGATACTAAATATTCTATAATATGTTGAAAATTTAATTAACATGGATACCATACTCTTTCCTTCCTCAAGCATACTCTGTTTTGTGTTTAGTGTCTTGGTCTGTGGAGGGTTTATGTACACCTTGGGCATAATTTCAAGGTTAGATCCAGACACAGAGAAACAATACTATTAGCAAAAGCAAAAGCATATAGAGCGAATTTCCGAATTGATTTTTAAAACCATGTAGAGCGAATGTACAGTACGATTTGAGTGTGAAACGCTTTCACAATTTATTTATCTTTTTAATAAGTGAGTTAAGCGGCACAGATGATGAGGATCTAGCTCACCCTCATGGTCTGCAGGGCTCGGAATTCGATCTTGAGAGTTAAAGGAATCAAACGCGAGCTAACGCATCTACCATATACAAAAAGATTTCTTTAGAGAACCATACCCTCTCTTTTAAGGTACATTAAAATATTCTTTAAATCATATTCCTCGTCTTCGTTACACTTTACAAACTAACATCCCCACAACATTTTTATTTTATAGTAGCTAAAAAGGAAAATTATTCAAATGAAAGGTAGAAACTTTGAGGACACTTTTGATGCTAGGGCAAACAAAATCATATGCACACTTCATTAGAGAAAGGTCCATTGGAGCAAAGAGGTATGAAGCCCAAACTACGTTAATGGCTAGTGGCTAGGTTTTGGCTATTGACAAAAGCCAGCTCCGAATTTCATGATTATGTTTATTTTAACGTTAATGTTCAAAAATAAAATAAAAATTTTAAAGAGGAAACGGGCCTCCGTTATTTCCCTATGAAGCCTCAAATTCCCATAGACATGCAGGCGTGTTCTCAATCCAGTTAAATAGGGCCATTTCATATATAGAAACCATGACCTTATGATGGTTGACCCAAACTAGTTCTTCGGCTTTTTTTTTTATATATTAAAAGACAATTTATTCGTTGTGACAATTTAATATAATTTTTTTTATGTTAAATTATTCCATTCGATTCTCTCACAATCTCTGTTCTTCTTTTGATGCCCCTTTCCACCTTTTGAAAATAACATGAGAACCATGGATCCTTATCTTTGAAAATACTTTCATGCTATTTTCAAACAACCAATAAATTAAAACGTGAGAATCACGTAATATCCTTATCTGAGTTACCCGTTCTGAATTTCTAAAAATGGACGCTTTAGAAAATGTGATTTCCAATCACACTCACTCCCGTCTTATCTTTCTTTTCCACATTATTTAAGAACCATTTGGGATATGTTCGAATTTTTCGAGAAATTCTCAACAATACGTTTCGAACAGCATTGTGGGTCGAACGACGATGATAAAATATCCACCCGTCAATATAAAAAAATAAGGAATAAATAATGCCGCAGGGCACATGAAATGCGCCAAAGGATAAGCAGCAGTAAATAAATTTGCATGCCAAACCTTAAACACGGACGGATATAATTGTCTCTCTGAGGGGTTAACAAGTTGTATAGGGGCATATCTTAAACCATAGGGAGATATGTAATGTGATTGTCTGAAAAGTTTACTGGGTAATAACTGGTTTTGAAATTTTTACAATTTAAATCATTTAAAAACCAAATCAAATTTATTTATTTTATCTTCAAATTTTTGTTAATATTCAAATTTCATTTACATTTATAATAACCCTGCTTTGATAGTTAAGATTCAACAAATACAGTGAAAATCTCATAGGTAGAGACTTTAAATTTTGTAAGATTCTGGAAATCGTATTGGTAAGAAAGGAAGCAAGAAACGTTGCAGTCCCGAAGGTAGTTTTTATATTTTGGAGAATGAAGATATTGAGGATTGCACATAACCGACAATTGAACATGAAGTTCTAACCTCAATTCAGTGGAATAGATTTCGATTTTCAAGAGATTAATGTTCTTGATTTGATAAAGTTGGTGCCAATTTAGCATAATTACCACAACGCAGTGTGCTTCTTTTAGGCTTAATTCATAAATATACATGTTCTCCAACTTGGAATTCTTGGTAGGTTCTCTTCTTTTCTGAGAAGTGTCTTGGGTAGCCCTTAGGTTTTTAAGCACCTTTTTAACTGTATGTTCCATTTCCACGAGAATGTCAAGTCCTAATACAAACTTATCCTCAGGATTATTCCATTTGGCAGGCACTCTGCATTTTCTCCCATATAGTACCTCAAAGGGGCTCATTCCTAGAGATTCATGGTATCAATTATTATAAGAAAATTCAACTAAGTGGAGATACTTCTCCCACTTCATTGGATGTTTCATTTAGTACATTCTTAATATATCCTCTAGCCCGAGTCCTTTTGAGGAGTTGTATGGGAGGAGTTACAATACTTCCATCAGTTGGAGCAATCCAGTTAACAGGGTGTTGATTGGACTGGACATGTTGGTAGACATGGAGCAGGAGATGTGGGTTATAAAGAAGAATCTAAAGGCAACACACAATAGGCAGAAGATCTATGCAGATCAGAACAGGTTGTTCAAGGAGTTCGAGGTTGGGGGACAAGTGTGCTTGAACATCAAACCAAAGGAGAGCTCCTTGCAGATTGGATCATGTGCCAAGCTGGCACCATGGTTTTATCAACACTTCATTATTATGGAGAAGATTGGTCTAGTAACCTATCGACTTGCACTGCCTCCGATAGGGAAATTCCATGATGTTTTCCATGTGTCATTGCTTAAGAAGTATGTTACAGATGTTGATCATGTGATTAATTGGTCTGTATTGCAAGTGGAAGAAGATGGAGAATTCCAGCAATATCCTCATTGTATATTGCAATTAATTGGTCTGTATTGCAAGTGGAAGAAGATGGAGAATTCCAGCAATATCCTCATTGTATATTGCAAAAAAACATGCTCATGCTCCAGAACCGAGTAATCGAGCAAGTTAAACTGTAGTGGAAGCACTTTGGGCTTGATGAAAATACATGGGAGATGGAATATCATATGCAAGTTATGTATCCTTCCCCGTTTTCCAATTTAGGAAAAGCAGTTTTGGTACATGTCTTTGGTATATTTCTTTGGTATATGTTTTGGGACATCTTTTGATGATGTTTTGGTATATGTACATATGTATATGGATATATAAATAACGCCATGAGATATGATATCAAGCTCCAATAAGCGTTATAGCTGTTATGTTGTCATTTATTATGTTGTCATGTTATTATGATATCATGTTGTTATGCTTTGATGTCGGTTGGAATTCCACAGGGTGATCATTGTAAATACTCCATCGAGCTATGTTATAAAGCTCCATGAGCAGTATGTCTTCTTTCCAGTATTTTTGTTGAAGTATATCTGTGATTGGACATCGAGGAAGGTGTCCCCCAAGGGGGAGGGTTCTCTAACAGCCCTAGTGAAAATTCCATGTGATAAAAGTTAAAAATATTAACCACAATTGATGGGACACTTATTGCAAGCTGAATATTAGGCAAGACATCCTAAGGGTGTTCATTTGGTTTATTATGGCTAAAGGAATTAGAAAAGGAAATGGCTAAGGCTTTGGAAAGGAAAAATGGAATTTTTGGCACATTTAATTATGAAAATAATGGAAATTATGATAAAATGGAGGTGAAAGGTCATAGGGTGCATGTGAGGTGGAAATTGAAGAAAAATAATGGAAAATGAAGAAAATAGAGGCTGCATTAATAAAAATACATCCGAGGATCAGTTAGTAATCTTTTGTTAGTTCAATTTTGGAGGTCTCTCATTATTCTCTCTCTCTCTCTCTCACTCTTGGAAACTTAGAGTTTTCTTGGATCACTTGGGCATTGAATCAAGAAAGGAAAAGAAGGCAAGAGGAAGTGAAGATCAAGAAAGGAAAAGCAGGATCAAGTTGCTGCAAAAGGATGCTTTGCATGTGTGATTCCCTTGCTATATGTGGCATTCATGGTATTGCATGTGGTTCTTTTTCTGTTATGGCATCAATTTTGCCAAATGTGACAGTGTTTTTCAGCCTAGCCTTGCCATTTCCTGATAGGATTTGAGATGGGTTTTCATACATCCATTGAACTGGATTGTTGGATGGATTTCAAGCTGAGTGGGGTGGATCTACGAAATGACAAATGTAGAAATTCTCACTATATATTAACCTAATTATGCAATAGAGTAAAGCAAAATACTTAATCTACTTGTACAATCAAACTTGTGGAAGCTGAATCAATTTGAGAAAGATCAAGCAGAACACATATAACAGAGAAGAAGAATCAATACACATCAAACATAGAAGAATACTCTTGGGAAATCCTCAGCTAAAAGCCCTGTTATCTTTATTATCATACAAGGTAGAAATACATCAATATTACACAAAGCTTAAGCTCTCATAGCTAGCGAGCTCTCAATACAATCCTCCTGGATGCTCACAAGCAAGCAAGGCTTCTCACAAACCTTCTCCTCTACCCTCCAAGCCTCCTATTTCCTTGTGTTGTTTCTCCTGGGTGATCCTACTATTACCAAGTGTAACACTGATCTCACACCCTGTAAAACTGCATAATCCTCAAGGAACATTGCTCCTTCTACATGGATGAGTTTCCTTTATAGGAAAATTCCTCCAACTAATAATACAATATCCCTGTCTTTAATCTCAACTAGATTTTTTTCTAAATATACATGCATGAGTTATTTATGAGAGAACCCTCTGTTATCTGGAGTACACTAGTTGCGTGCATGCATGTATTAACTAACTGAACTCACAATTAGTTCCTCAAAATGTTTGGAACTAATTTAACTGGACATAACTCAGTTAACTAAGTTAACTAATTACAACTCAAATACAACTCAATCTTATCTCCTTAATTAAGGGATAACTTCCTTAATTTAAGGGATAATTGTTGCATGACTTCACAAAGACTTCTAGTTTGAATTTCTCCAACTAATTAACTCAAGGTGAATTAATTAATTATTTTTCAAGCAGTTGGTGCGACTAAATTCGAATTTTAATTCAATGACAAATCAAAATTGGAATATTCTGAACGTTATTTTTAGCATTGCTTGTTGATATTCTCAACACTACCTCTCAACAAGAAATGAATTCAACTTAATCCCGATCCTGAACCTTTGGAATGTTCTCCATGCAACACTTCTCCCTAGTGTTGTTACTCCAACAACTCCAGAAACAAAAAAATATCCAACCTGAATCAGAATGATGCATCCGCCACCAAAGTCTCTCAACTGAAAACTCTACGCTTCTGCTGACTCTGCCTTTTCGCACTGTTGTCAATCCTTCTTTGTGCTCTTCAGTATCTAACTACTCTAGCCTCTGTCGCTTTGACCTATAACTACATCAATCCCATTGATTCCTCCCGCTACTATGTACTTTAGGCTCCCGTAGCAAGGTACGATCCATGAGATAAAACCTCTCAATGCACCCTGCCCAATTTTAGCCTTCTTGGGATTATCACTTCACATCGCCCCACCTCACACCTCGAGGTATGGCTGCATGCGATCCCTCTGCCCACTTGGCTCAAAATTTCCCCCTACTAGAGGTCTCTACATGAGTGGATGCCTCCACTCGGTCTCCTCTCAGCATCTCCAATTGTGGCTCCTCCACAATTGTCTAAGACTTCTTCTGGGGCTACATGTTGAGAGGTAATTTACTTTTTCTCTCAACCACCAAGTCTCTAACATTTGTCTTGATCCTCAAGGCTTTGCGTGCATCTTGAACCTCAAGAGCATACAGATTCTGTACCTGTGAACTAATCTGCTTCACCTGTCCCGTGGTGATGTGTTTAAGGAAAACCTTTCCCTTACTGAAGACAACATCGTATCCTTTGTCCTCCAACATCACGATTGATGCCAAGTTCTTCTTCAGTCAAGGAACATACTTCACATCAGTCAAGGTGATAAAATCTCCATGCTACCTTTGGAAAGCAACCGTGCTCACTCTTGAAACACTATACCTTTCATCGTCACCCATCTCTATGAGTATCTTGATGTCTTTCTCCTCCAAGGTACTGAATAAACTTTTATCGTCGATCATGTGGAATGAGGCTCCACTGTCAAGAAACCAACCACAAACCATTATCAAAGACACCATACATGTGATGAGGGTGAAGTCCATTTCGAACTGAGATGCCAATGCCTCACCTTCAGATCCTTCTAAGGATCTCTTCTTGGACTTCTTCGATGGGAAATTAGTGACATAATGACACATCTCGTGAAAATTAAAGCCTTCCACTCTAGATTTGTCACCCTTCTTCCCTCCATGAGAAGAATTCGATTTGGGATCAGAATCCTTCTCCTTCCCTTTCCTTGCCTTACTCGCTAAGGCCAAATTTTCTTCATCCTCCTTGGATGAAGAACCATCTTGTGTGCTCCTTCGGATATCCTCCTGCATGAGATCTGACCATAATCGTTCCCAATCCGGCAGTTTCTCCCTTCCATTCAGAAAGTCTTGGTAGCTGTGCCAGCTCTTTGGAAGATGAAGGAAAGCAAGGCTCACCATATCATCATCGGCAGTAGTTATTCCCACACTTCCAAGCTCATCTCTATAGGTGGTGAGCTTGTTCAGATATGTGGAAATAGTATCACCATTCTCCATCTTGATTCTCCGAAGTTTATCATTGAGCGCCAGTTTCTTCTGGTCACTATTGTTCTAATATAGGTCCTTCAATATCTTCCACATTGAAAATGAAGTCTCCTTCCCATGGGAACTCAAGACAATATGGTATCAAACTCCCTCAAGGATGATCAGTCTCTCCCTCACCACACACTTCTTCCATTCAGCCAACTCCTGTGCATTAGATGCAACTGGCTTAGGGATTTCTTAATCAGTGAAATCCTTCAAACCATTGTCTTCTAATATCGCTTCCATGGGATATTTCCATGCTATGTAATTCGACTTGCCATCCAAGGCATACTCGAGTCTCAAGCCATAGAACACCATTGACCAACCTAAAGTATGAGATGAATTTAATTTGTACCTTCAATCCCAAACTTAAAACTTTGAATTTCACTTCTCAGTACACTATTCACAGCTTCGATCACCTTTTCTCTGATACCATGTAGAAATTCTCACTGTAGATTAACCTGATTATGAAATAGACTAAAGCAAAATACTTAATCTACTTCTACAATCAAACTTACGGAAGCTGAATCAATTTGAGCAAGATCAAGAAGAGCACATATAACAAAGAAGAAGAACCAATACACATGAAACACAGTAGAATACTCAGGGGAAAGCCCCAGCTAAAAACCCCATTATCTGTATTATCATACAAGGTGGAAGTACATCAAGATTACGCAAAACTTTAGCTCTCACAGCTAGCCAGCTCTCAGTACAATCATCCTAGATGCTCATAGGCAAGCAAGTCTTCTCACAAACCTTCTCCTCTGCCCTCCAAGCCTCCTATTTCCTTGCATTGTTTCTCCTGGGTGATCCTACTATTACCAAGTGTAACACTGATCACTCACACTGATCTCACACCCTATAAAACTGCACAATCCTCAAAGAACCTTGTTCCTTCTACATGGATGAGTTTCCTTTGTAGGAAAAATCCTCCAACTGATAGTACAATGTCCCCGTCCTTAATCTCAACTGGGTCTTTCTCTTAATAGACATGCATGAGTTATTTATGATAGAATTCTCAGTTATCTGAAATACACTAGTTGCATGCATGCATGCATTAACTAACTGAACTCATAATTAGTTCATCAAACTGTTTGGAACTAATTTAACTGGATATAACTTAGTTAATTGACCTAACTAATAACAACTCAAATACAACTCAATCTTATCTCCTTAATTAAGGGATAACTTTCTTAAAGGGATAACTATTACATGACTTCACAACGACTTCTAGTTTGAATTTCTCCAACTAATTAAGTTAAGATGAATTATTTTATTATTTTTCAATCAGATGGTGAGACTAAATTTGAATTTTAATTCTCAATTTCAATTCAAGGACAAATCAAAATTGGAATATTCTAAATGTTATTTTTAGCATTTCTATTTTTTGTATTTCTTGTTGCTATTCTCAACAACAAACACATGGCCTAGTGGTCCCTGAACCGGACTGTGGATCACGATAAAGCCGATGGCCTAGTAACCCATGAGCCGGTCTATGGGTTGTGGTAAAGCAATGATTATGTGCCTCAGTGGGCCTAAGGATCCTTTCTGGTGAATGATGAGATATACAGTAAAGACAAGAGGTGAATTCCTCTCTATTGAGCCTAGTAGTCCTGGGATGGGATGTATGGTAAAGCCTAGAGAGTGGGTATCGGTGTAGGGCCTAGTGATCCCTGAATGAGACTGTGGATTATGGTAAATCCTGAGAGACTAGGAGACACTCAAATTCCTCATGGTGTAGGTGGAGAAATCCAATAGCATCCATGCTTGTTTGGTTCTTTTTCATTGGTTATGAGTCCCACATTCATGCTTGGAATATGGCACAGCGGTGATTGGCTAAAAAGAGATTTGGCTCAGCCAATCTATGGTCGGGTGGAACACGGTAGTCCCATCCTTGTTTGGTTTCTACATTCATTAATGATAATTTCATCCCTTTCGTTTTCATGTGTAAATGTATTGGTTTATATGTGGATTCTATTTCTGATGTATGTGTGGTATTTATGTTGTTACTATGTTGGTTATATATATGTTTCATAACAACATCTATGTATGCCTCTCATCATGTATTTAGTTGTAAATGAATGTACAATGTATCTATGACCTAATAGATGATACTGCAACAAGTGACATGAGGGAACAATGGTTCTTAGCAATCCTTAGATAAGAATTAGGGGATTTTTGAGGTATAAAATGGACCTCCTAAGGAAATTATAAAATAATAGTGGAAATAATAAAATAAGATTATATTACATCTTCAAAATTTTAGAGGTAAAAAAGGAAAAACTATTTTGTTAACTCGCATTTTCAACTTATCTCCTTATGGGTTTAGTCAAATTTTGAGCAAAAAAACACATTGGATGCATTATTTGATTCCTTATCCAAGGAGTACCCATTTTTCATACCCTTGATGGACTCCGCTACATGAAAAATGAGAAATACATGAAAAACGTGATTGTAATCATGTTTTTTCATGTATTTCTAATTTTTTGTGTAGTAGTGTGCATCAGAAGTATGCAACATGGGTACTCCTTCGGTGAGGAATTAAATTTTGTATCCAATGGGTACTCTGACTCGAAATTTGACTAAAACCATAGGGATATAAGTTTAAAATACAAGTTGAAAAAGTATTTTTATTATTTTATTATTTTTTAATATTTTTACTTTTTTACTTCAAAAATGGTGATCATCCCCCATGGTTGACATCATCATATTGAATCCTATTGGTTCTTATAACGTTTATTTTGGTTGTACAATTTTCTTAGGAAGCCCATTTTAGACCTCAAAATTCCCCTAATGTACGAGATCCCTATGCTTAAATCTGTTGCTTACATCTGTAGATTACATGTTTGTTATTTGTTTGAAGAAATATTCGTCATGGCTAGTAGGGGTATGGTTAAGGGCCTATTTAACCAATTTATTTTGCATCATTTTTTCCCTATTATTTTATTGCTTTGAAAAGGTCATTCCATTCTAGGCAGTGAACTGGGCTTTAGGTGTGAAAAAGTGGCTCAATTCGTGGGGACACTCGCATAGAACTAGACGAAATGGTCCCTGGACACTAGCATGCCCATAGCATGAGAGCATCGAAAGGTCAAGTGATCAAAAATTTAGTGGGACCCAGGGGCAAGCTGCCTAAAGTGTTGCATGGTTCTAGGGGTCCTGTAGCTGAAGTGGAAGGTTTGTATGTTATTTTTCTGTCAATTCCATTTCCTTAAGGTCACATATGAGGTTGAATCCAATCATAATAGCCTTTCATTGCATGTTTACCCTGGTTGGATAGTTATTTGGGTAGATGTGGGAGGAGGGTATTACACCAGAAATCACTAACACTAAAACAAGATTGGATGCCTCGAACTTTCTTCACCACATCCAGAGGAATCTTCCTGTCTGCACCCATCTGTCAAGAGTTCCAAGAGAAAACCTATATCCACCCTTGACCCTTTGGAATTTCCTAATACCACATCACTACAATCCAAATTATACTAACCATCCAAAGCTTAAACCAACATAAGGCACCCACAAGACCATGGTTATCTAGGAAATGGAAAGGCAAGATTGAAACGACTGTCAATCTAGGAAAATTTCCATGTTAATGATAAAAAAGTAACCAAAGAACCGCATGGAAGTACCATGCATCCAGATACCAGCAAGGAAATCGCACATGCAACTTATTATCTACAAAGTATCCATGTTGTAGCTTTCAATCCAACCTTCTTTTCTACTGTCTTCCAATTCTTTCCTTTTCCTTGCTTGATTTCTACAAGTTCAAGTGAATGCTAGAATTCTCAAACAATTCTCTAAGTGTGTAAGAGTGTAAGAGTATGGAATAAGAGAGCCAAAACTAAACTGACACAAGCTAGCACTGACAAAAGTTGTGAATTGTTTCTCTAATTCCTTTTTATCATTGATGTCTCCTTTTTCTTCATTTTCCTTCATTTTCTTCTAATCTCCTTTACATGCAAATTTTTGTCTCTTCACCTTCCTCTTCTCCTATTTTCCTTTATTTATTATATTAAATTACCATTTATTTCCTATTTTCCTTTTCCAACTTCCATATCCATTAATAAACCACAAGCGATTCCCACTATAATGTTTGCCCAACATTCAACATGGAATGTGTCCCATGACCTTGGTATTATTTTATTTACATGGAAAATAATTTAGGGGTTGTTACAAACCCCTTATCTTTTGGTGAAAACCATCCTAAGTGTTTGATGATGCTTATTACCAGCAAAACATATTGTCCATGGAGCTTTATAGCACACATTGATGGAGTATTTACAATAAACTACAAGTGAAAACCATGACCAACATGAAAAACATGACTGACATACCACTTATTGGAGATTTATATACACAAATCAATGTGGTATTTCCAATGACACACACACACAAATATATATACCAAAAAATCATATACAAAAGACCTATGCTCAACTAGAAAATAAATAAGGATATAAAGCCCACATTTGATCAGTCATATCCCATGTAGCTTCATCGGGCCAGAGTTCTTCCATCACACTTTAACACACTCTATTGATATGTTCCGAAGTATGAGTTTTTTTCACTATAATATGCATTGAGGTTCTAGCTAGAACTATCCCTCTAATTCCACCTACAAATGATACAAACTAATCAATCACATGATAAATATCTCGCACATATCTCTTAAGCAATGAAACATGGAAAAACATCATGGACTTTCACTATTTGCGGTACTGAAAGGTAGTAGGCCACTGGTCCAATCCTATCAAGGATTTCAAAAGGCCCATAATATCGAGGTGTCAGCTTGGAAAATTATCTAATCCTCAAGGAGCTCCTCTTGGACTTGATGTGCAGGTATACATGCGCCCAAACTTGAAACTCCTTAAACGCTCTATGTTGATCTGCATAAATATTATTCTTGTCTTGTGTCACCTTTAGATTACTCTCAATAACTTGAATCTCGTACTCCATGTCAGCTAACATATCCAATCTAATCATCACCTTATTCACTGGATCACTTCAACGAATAGGAGTATTGCAACTCCACCAATAGAGAGCCTGAAATGGACTCATCCCATGGATTCCGGATACCAATATTATATGTAAACTCTACAAGTAGAAGATAATCCTTCCATTTCCGTTGATGATGCATGATATACATCCTCAACATATCCTCAAGAATCCTGTCAATCTCTTCTTGTCCATCTACCTGCACTTGATAAGTTTTACTAAAAGCTAACTCTATCCCCAAGCTTGCAAACAACTCCTTCCAAAACTTGGAAGTGAAGTTGGCATCTCTATCTAATATAATCTTCTTGGAAACTCCATGTAGCCTCACTTTCTCCCTAATGATTATATGAGCTACCTCACTAACTGAATTCATAGACTTTATGGCAATGAACAGAGCTACCTTGCTCAAGCTATCAACCACAACCATAATGGAGTCCTGTTGTCTCAATGTCCTAGGAAATCATGTAATGAATTCCATGGAAATGACCTCCCATTTCCATTCTGGAATCAGTATCGGTTGCAATAAACTAGTTAGATGCTTACACTATTATTTCACCTCGTGGCAGTCCAAGCATATTACAACAAAATCAACCACCTATTTCTTCAAGCTCGGCCAGTAGAAATTTTTAACACTTGCCAAAGTCTTATGGTATCCTAGGTGTCATGACTATGGCTTGAAATAAAACTCCCTCAAGATAACCTTCTTGAGTTCACCATTGTCAAGCACATAAATCCTTCTCCTGAATCTGACCAAGCCATCAATTGTGAGGTGATACTCCTCATCTCTATCATCTTGTTGCAACCTCTACTTCAATTGGTGGTACCTCTCATCATGTTTCCCTACATGCAATATCTTCTCCTACAAATATTTCCCATAAGAGCTCACAACTGAAATATTATTCACTTTCAGTCTCCTATTGATAACATCTAGAACTCTATTCTCCCTTCCCTTAATGTACTTGATCTCAAAGTCAAACTCACTGGGAGTAGCCAACCATCTAGATTTCCTTATATTCAGATTGGGTTGGTCAAACAAGTACCTTATTCTACTATGATCCCTCATCAAAACAAACCTCCTGCCAAGGAGATAATGTCTCCATATCTTTAATGCATGAATGGTAACTACTAACTCTAGATCATGAGTCACATAGTTCTTCTCATGCTCATTCAACTTCCTTGATTCATATAAAGCCATCTTCGCTTCCTATATCATGACTCCACCTATTCCTTCCTTACATGCATATGCACAAACCACACTTCTTATTAGGAGTTGCAATCTTCAAAACTAGAGCATTTGTAAGAAAATGCTTCAACTACTCAAAACTCATTGTACACTCTTGAGTCTATTAAAAAAATTTCCCTTTTCTCTGTAAAGATGTAATAGGATAGCCAATTTTTGAGAAGTTCCTAATGAACCTTCTATAATAACCTACTAGTCCCATGAATCATTTAACCTCATCCAAATTCCTCGAAGTTGGCCACTCTATGATAGCCTTAATATTTTATGGGTCCACTACTATCCCTTCCTTGGAAACGCCATGTCCAAAGTAATGGATCTGATTCTGAAATAAATTACACTTCCTGAGCTTAACATACAACTGAAGCTCTCTCAACAATCTCAATATTATTGCTAGGTTCTTTGCACACAATTCCTCATTCTTTGAATATAGCAATATGTCGTCAACAAAGACTATCACAAACTTGATTATATTAGGACACCACACACTATTCATCAAACACATTAAGGTGGCTAGAGCATTAGTAAGACCAAAAAGAACCACAACAAAATCATAATGTCCATACATCGCACAAAACATGGTCTTGTACATGTTTTCTTCCTTAATGCACACTTGGTGATATCTTGATCTTAGATCAACCTTCGAGAACACTATTTCTCCCTTCAGGTGATAAAAAAAAATCATCAATCCATAGGAATGGATACTTGTTCTAGATAGCTACATTATTTAGTTTCTTGTAATCAATGCACAATTAGAGAGTACCATTCTTCTTCCTCACAAATGGTATTGATACAACCCAAGGTGACGCACTCATCCTAATGTATCCCTTATCAAGCATTTCCTTCGGCTGCAATTTTGATTCCACCAAGTCTTGAGTGTTCATCGTATAAGGTTCCTCATATGGTGGTGCTTCTCCCAACATTATCTCAATAAAAAAGTCTGCCTCTCTATGAGGAGGAAACTCTGGAATCTATGTAGGAAACACATCTTAGAATTGTTACAAGATATGATACTTCCTCAAGAATTCAACATACTCAACAACCTTCCCTTTATCACTAGAAAAGTGAACTACAAATAATACACATACATTCTGACAATTGCGTTTGTCTTGTATAGTTGTAACCATTCTCATTTATGTAGGATTTTTCTTTCCCTAAAAGAATCTCCTTTCCCCATTACCATCCAGGAACCTTAAGAGCCTTTTCATAGCAGTTTATCATGGTCTTGTTAATGAATAACATATCCATGCCCAAAAGCATACTATGTGAACCCAAAGGGAGCACATTTATATGTTCTAATGTAGGCATACCATTAAGCCCCACAAGATCTCACCCCATGATGAACTCTTCTCTTGGTCCCTGTAGCCAGTTGCACCAACCAAGATTACACATGCCCTTATTTACTCAAGAAACACTTATCCACTAGGCTAGGAGTGATATAATTACAATTAGATCAAGGATCAATCAAAATGGAAACAAATTGATCACAAAGCTTACCTTCCATATCGATAATGGATGCTTGATGATCATTCTTCCTGTTATCAACCATTGCATAAATCCGAGGAATCCACTGACCCATATATCCAACTATCTATGTCTCCTAAGCACTATAAATATGAGGCCTGACACCCTAGTGCTATAAAAAATCTCTCCTACGATGCTCTCCACCATAGGTACAACACCTCAAAGGCTTCCCACCATTTCCCTTGTATTTTTTTCTCCTCAAGATGAGACCCGTGACCTTTCTTAGGTACATTAAACTTCTTATGAGCTCCCACATTCACCTTATCATTTTCATCCTGAGGTCTTCCTTGCTTTTGACGCCATTCCCTTTAGTCTTAGCATTACCTTTCGAGTCACGCTTAGGCTCAGACTTGCACTTAGACTTCTCATAACAATTCTTAAGCTTCCTCATGGCTTCCTCCAATGACCGAGGCTCATCATACCTCAACATCTCTAGAAACTTGGTCGTATACTCTTAATATCTCTTTTCACCCATCTTAAGCTCATAGAATTCCTTGGTATTCTTGTCATAATACCTCTTGGACAAGTACTTCATCCTGAAGAGTATTGTAAAATCATACCAACTCAACTTTTCTTCCCTGATGCCTCTTTCCCACTTAACATATTCCCACTAGATGTCTAATTTTCCCTTTGACACTGAATGTAGCTACCTTGGATTTCATGTTCTCTAAATAATCATGGAATCTTAAGAACTTATTCATCCCAAGTAGCCATGATTTTGCATCCTCTAACTTCTTCACTTTCCCATCAAAAGTAGGAGGCTTGGCTTTCCTGAACTCATATGGAAAGTACCCCTTCTCACTCCTCTTATAAGGATGATGGTGGTAATGATGATGATGTCTCTCAGAACCGAAGCTAGAATAAAATCCATGATTTTTAGCTCGTCTGTCAGGTGTATCCAAAGATATTCCACATATGACTTTATCATCTCTTTCCATCACGTATATTCTCTGAGACCTACTACCATATGCCCCATTTGTCTTATCCTCTTGTCTATCTCCATGACTATTCCCTAGTTATCCCTGCTTCTACAAATCTAAAATACTAAAGAATCATTGCATTGACCTTTGCTTGCTTTTCCTTAGCTCTGGAAAGCCTTTCCTATGCCCTAATCAACCTGTCGTTATCTTCCTTGTAAATTTTTATCTCTTCCCTCAAACTCCTCAGTGTATCTACTAAATCAGAAGAGTACTCTTCTCCTTTCTTCTAAAATGAGATTTCCCATTCCAATGATTGCACATCAGGCCTTTAAGGGGATTCATGTGAACTCTAGTCCACCACTCTACTCTCCATCTCTAATATTTTGTTTCCTACAAGCATAACATGTTAGATAAAAAAAATAGAAGACAAAATCAAATTGTACCTCATTGTATCTTAGGGGAGGTTGTTTCATCTACATAAGTCAATCTACAATAGCACGATGCAACATCACAACCATATTAATTCTTACATAAATATCATAACCATAACAATGCATGAATAAAAATCACATTGACAACTAACATGTATGCATAACAATCACATTTAACCCTTCTAGTCCAAGTGTTTGAACCTGGAAGCTCTGATACCTCCCTATAATGCCTCCTCCCACATTTATCCACTTTTACAATCTCTACAGGGTACACATGGATTGAGTGTAAGTATGATATGACTTGACCTGTGAATTCCAATTATCGAAGTGGGGCCTAAAAACCAAAAACAAACTAACATCCCTTAAAGACTATAGATCACCCAAGAGTTTACCAACCACCCCAGGTGATCAATCCCTTAGTTGCAACTCTTCTTCACTCTTTCTACTCCCCAAACGCACCCATAACAATTCATAGATGTGGTTAGGAGGCTATACCCGCACCCACAAGATAGTATTCATGCAGTTTGACCCAAAATCCCTTGTTTTGTGCATGCAGTTGCGAGATTTATGCCACTTTTTCAGGCTAGCCTCCAGACCACTACGCAAAACTCTGTGTAACCTTCTAGAATCATGACAATGATGATAACAATGCTAAACAATCAAAGCTTGACAAATATCTTGACCTAGAAATGTCTAATACAAGATATACATTTTTTTAAACATATGATAGATATAGAAGCTATAGGTCATGAATGCATATCTTATCACAAAATTTTGAACTGCATCAGATAATTTTCAAGAAGGTCCAATTCCCTCTTAAGGTAGCTGCAACAACACTTGCTAGACCACAAATACATCAATCATTGAAACACTTTTCAAATCATGAACAAGATCCATAGTAAGAGAACATCATCTAACCAAGCATATAACCAAAATAGAATCCTTGAAAAATCAACAATAATATTGACATAATAACTAGTATATGTGCTCACAAATCACAATGAGAAAATAGTTTATACTAACATATGCAAAATCCAACCAAGTCAGGGACTTCCACATACCACATGACCATAGATTGGGTTGAACCAAATCTCTCTTTCAACTAATCACCCTCATGCCATATTCCAAGCACGAATGTTGCATCATATGGATTAAACCAAGAAAAAACAAATTGGGGCTTCTAGAGGCCAAACCACCAATACCTCAACCACATTGATTTCAACTAACCCATCTCGAAATCACTAACACAAAAACAAGCATGGATGCCTACAATTTTCTTCACCACATCTAAAGGAATTTTCTTGTCTCCACCTATTTGTCAAAATTTCCAAGAGAAAACCCATCTCCACCCTTAACCCTTGGGAATTTCCTGAGACCACCTCACCAGGATCTAAATTCTATCAGTCATCTAGAGCTTAAACCAACACAAGCGACCCACAACACCATGGTTATCCAAGAAACAGCAAGATAAGCCTAAAACCATTGTCAATCTAAGAAAATATCCATGCCGATGCCAAAAAAATAACCAAGGAACCACACTAAAGTACCAAGCATTAGACATGCAACCTATTACTTGTAAATTATCCTTAATGTAGTTGTCGATCCAACCTTACTTTCTGTTACCCTCTAATTCCTTGCTTGTTCTTTGCTTGCTTTCTCCAAGTCTAAGTGAATGCTAGAATGCTCCAAGAATTCTCAAAGTGTGTAAGAGTGTAATAGTATGGAAGAAGAAATCCAAAAGTAAACTGACAAAATCTAGAATCAACAAAAGCTATGAACTATTTCTCCCATGCCTTTTCATCATTGATGCCTCATTTTTCTTCATTTTCCCTAATTTACATTGCATGCGAATTTGTGTCTCTTCACCTTCCTTTTCTCTTATTTTCCTTTATTCCTTATACTAAATTTCCATTTATTGCCTCTTTGCCTTTTCCAGTGCCTTTCCATGACCATTAATAAACTGCAAGTGATGCCCACTATGTTGTTTCCCCAACATTAAGCCTGGAATACCTGTCACGTGACCTTATTCTCATTTTATTTACATGAACAATAAGCCAGGGGTTGTTACAATAGTGAGCTAAGGGTGTGAGCACTGAATGCTCACTTAGTTGACTTTTCCAGGTTTAGACCAAGGGACTAATAATATATTATGTTAGTTGGTACTTTCCCTGACATGGGGTTTTTTATAGGATAAACATTATTTTTATGATATGCGATATTTTTTTGCTTATTTTAATGTTCTCTTAGTAAATTTGTATTTCTCTTCATAAATTTCAACATTCCAAAGTGGTCGAGGGAACCCATATCTTGGATATTCCTAGGGTAAAATTTAGGTCACCTCCCACTATGCTATTGTACGGAGCAACCAAAGGTAATTTGAAAAAAAAATTACTAGTTTTCTTTCCTGTGATTTTAAGGATCATTTATTTGTAGCAAAGGAAGGAAATTTCTAGATCAACTGAGAAAAGTTCAAGAGAAAAACCCAAAGTGAATGGAACAAACTAACTTTAACCAAATGCCAACAATTTTCTAACATGATATGAGTCCTTTGAAATTCTTGAAATCATTCAATGAGACAACATCCCAATGGGGAAGAATATTTCTTAGCAAAGCTTCTACTTTTTCTCCCTCCATCATCATTTCTTAAGGAAAAATAACATGAGGATGGTGTACCTTGATCAATACTTTAAGGGCCAATTTTTTGGAGGGCTTCCAAAATACCTATAGTTTAAGGAAAGAAAAATACTTTCAAAAACCATATGGGGACTCATCATCTAAGGGCTCTGAGGAGGACATTTTTTTCCCTAATCAAATTTTAGTGTTTTCCTATCATTAAGTTAGAGAAGGGTAATATTTTTTGCCCCTTCTCATTAGCTTCAATTCACATCCATCCAAATATTCAAACCCATAACCCAAATTCAGAAGGAACCCCACACAAAGTCCAGTTCCAGATGATGGAGAGTTTTCAAGAGGGGAAAGATTTCATGTTCGAGCAAAATTAAGGCTACCATGCTAGGGAGGAGGGGTACATTTGAAATAGGAAGAGTGGAGGGATGACAGGGTATGGGAGGAAAAATAGATAGGGGAGGGGAGAAGATGGGGGGGCGTGGGGTGGATCTAGGAAGGAGGATAAAATTTCCTTAGGGTGTGAAATGGAAGGGAGGGAATAGCGTGGAAACATAACAACAACCCGAGAGGGAGATGTAAAAACAAGATAAATGAAAGGAAGTTGTAATGGGGGAAGTATATTGTATACATGATGGGGTTCCCCATGAAGAACTTATCATTGATGTAGGAGCCTTCTTTTAAATTTCTATGAGAACAAGTGTGAGATCCTCTAAAATTATGCTTGCAAACCCATTTGAAAGACTGGAAATATGCTTTGTTGCCAAAGAGGCTAGAACTAAGTTGACTAGAGCTGCAACAGTTCAATTAGGATGTTGAGGAGAGACTAAATATAGTATGTCCTTGTGAACCTACTTATTATTTGAATTTCCTTATGGGAATTCCTTGCCCATGCCTCCATGTACATGAAAATGGACACATTTTAAAGGAATCCCCCACTCCAATATCTAATGATGCACCAAATTCCCATAGTTTATGGAAATTTAATTAGGTATCCATGGGTCATATTCAGCACCACCAATGATTCGAGCCATGCCCATGTAACCAATTTATTGAAATTATAGTTCAACTTCATAAAGAAGGCCAAGGTATTCCCAATCTCTAAAACCATCTTCTAACCAAACAATCAATGGTAAACTTGGTAGAACGACCCAAATTAGTTCAATAGTTATCTTTTGAAAATAGTAATTAAATTTAATCATCCATTTTTCCATGAGTAGGGCTTGCAATCCACATGTCTAGTGACCTTAAAGGATTATTTGCACATCCTCTACTAAGTTAGCAATCTAGCCCATCAAACCCTTAGCCAAGATCAAGCAACAATGTGAATATTCTAAGAGGGGAAAGAAATTAGTATTTTTCCATTTCCTAAGAATTACTGTGGACATTATCTTTCAAACCTACTAACAACGATGGAATTGTCCATTTTGTGAATGTCATTTAGTTGTATGTCCTTTCCTAGGTCCAACCTGTGCCCTTCCACTTTACATTTTATGCATTTTTTGTTTTCCTTATGTGCCTCGTTTCCAAATGGAGCAATAATGGGGTAAGTATGGTGGAAATTCTAAATCTAATATGTCATAGAAAAATATCCCTAAGGAAACCTAGGCATGGATGGCAAGGAGAGCGACTGGTGAGGAATACCTGGTAGGAAATTAAGGAGGTAATGGTTGGTAATACATGGCTAGCTTCTAATGGGTAATATAAAGTTGGTATATATTTGATCACTCAACCAACATTTTTGGCCACGTAAATTAATGAAAGTTGTTTTTAAAATATTTCCATGTTTTTCGTAGTGTACGCAAAGCATTTTGATTCCTAGGCTGTATAGCCTATACTTCTCTTTTGACATGGACATTACATTACACTAGCGTCTTAATTTCTATTCCTATGAAATTTTAATTTTAAAAAATTATATTAAATTGTCATTCTAATTTAATCATAATTATATAAAATATATTGGCGTGTTAAAATTCTAAATTTAAAGTTTCGTATCA
>APFE030912305.1:54396-75117 GCA_000404065.3 Pinus taeda | reverse complement strand
TTATTATTTTTTAATATTTAATTTTCTTATAATTAATTTTATAAATAAAATATAATATTATATAACTTTAATACGGAAAATTAATCAATGGTTAATATATATATATTTATATATTATTTAATTTTCCTTTATTTTTCTATAAATATATCTATTTATATATTTTAAAAACTTAAAAAAATGGTTATTTCTATGTTCTCACATCAAATATCTTTGTATAATTTCAACTCGCATAGTTTAACAAGGAGTTGTCCGGAAACTTATGGATATTCGGGTCATATTTAGAAAAATTTCGGCAAAGATTTTTGTAAATCCGAGTTATAATTGTTAAACTTCAAAATTTTAGGTGTCTTGGATGTTTTTGATAGTGTTGGATCCATTTCCACCATCAAAAACAGATTAAAAAATTGCTTTTAAAAAAAAAAAAAAAAAAATTACCCAAATTTCAACCACTTTTAACTCCAATTCCTCTACCTTGTTAGACACCTCCATTTCAAATCACTTAACTAAAATTTAAAATCTAAAAAATACAATGTAATTAAAAAAAGACAAATACCAAAAAATTAAAAACTATTATAATAAAACAAAATATACCCATTCACTGAGAACGGGTTGTTCATGCGTACCATTGATTTCCCGATGGAACCTAAACCCACATCAGCGAGGCCTTGCTCGGCGCTTAAAACTTTTTTACAATATACAAATAATACATTAAATATTTCTTTATCTTTCCAAGGCATCTTGAGGCAGCAAAGACAGAATTTTCGTATATGGTCTTCTTTCAATTGTACAAACCAACATATTTCCTCAACAATCGTTTTTACGCCGACCATATAAAATAAAATAATTATTCGTGTAAGTAAAATATAGAGAGCTTTTGGACATATGTGATGCGGGACACCAGAATTCATTTAACGGCAGCCTACCCGGTAAATATGAACTATGTTTTGGCTTTAATGATTATGTTTACTTTTAGTCTTAACAATTTTGTAATGCTAAGTAAGATTTTCTATTTTCTATTTATGAAAGAAAAGTTTATATCACATAAATGAAAAAAGTGGTATTAACTTGTTTAATAGGGAACCAAATTTGTTGGTTACTTATCAGTGTTATATGCCATCTAAAAATTATATAGTTTAAGGCGATCTACCCAAGCTATATAGACATCTATATCATGATAAGAGTCTAAGTTTTTTTCTATCATAAACATACATTCATAAAAGTAAATGTTATCCGCTAAAAACTAAAAAACAATCAGAAACTTGGCTATTCCTTTTGATCCTTTGAGGTTGAGTCAACTTGGGCCAGGGCTTCAACTAAGTCTCCTGGTGCATTTGTCAGCTCGATAATACAAAGGATATGCTTTTGAATATGATCTAGGCAGATGTCCCGCTTGCACAACTGAAACTTTATGGTCTGTAGGTCCTTCTTGTAGTTTGGCATGTCTTGGAGCGTCATTGCCGTCCCCATTGATGGCTACTCCATGGCCTTCCCCATCAAGCTCTTCACGAGCCAATATAAGTATAAAGTTTGCTTAAATTGAGTTAGTCTTCCCCTCGTATTTCCTAAGTCTGGGATTACCTCTCGCCAAGCCTCTATTTCCTCTTCTGAGTCTGATTTCTCTTTTATCTATTCCTCCCAATCTTCTAAGATCTTCCGGATGCCTGCATTTGTCCCTACCCTATACGCTTTCGCTGCTTCATTGATAGGCCTTTCTACAAGCATTCTTCCATGTCTGGGTTCCGAGGTGCCTAGGTCAACTGTCCGAAGCTCCTCCCTTCCTCTTCTGCCTCATCCTCGTCCACGGGCTAGTCTAGCCATGTCTCCTGTTGTGTGCACCTATTCAAAAAACATTCCGATTAGCTTACATATTATATTTGCCAATCTTTCCATTGTTATCTTGTTTCCCCTCTCCTTTCATTTCCTACCACCCTCGTCTTTGCCCCGATGCCCCTCTACCGACTGCTTTGTTGCCTCTTCTCTGCCTGAAGTAACAGCGCTACTCCCCCTACCTTGCAATAGCCTCTCTGCCAGAAATAACAGCGCCCCTCCCCTGCCATGCAATAGCCTCTCTGCCTTTTTGGTATTTTCCTCTCTCTACTCTACTCCCTCATTTAGAGTCCTGGTACTCAATACGCATGACACTTATAGCCTTAACCACCCGCCCCACGAACCATATAATTACTACACTCAATTTCTTTCCCTTATCTCTCCCCTCTAGCCAGTGTGCCTTTCGTTGCCACTCGCAATTGTCCCTCCTCTCACTTGTTTATCTCCTTTATCTCCTTCCTCATTGTAAGTTTGTTTGGCTAACTTAATGGCATGTGCTTCCTCATATTCCCATCCTTAGTGGTCCCTCCTATTTCCAATTACAGGTTCAACCTCAGTCCCCTTCCTTCCCTGCATGTAATGCCCACGATTCATTGACACATTTAGGCGAGTCGGGCGCGTCCACTAGGCGTGTTTAACCAAAGTATTGGCTAAGTTGGTGAGGGCGCACGCCAGGTGGGTAATGAGCTGGGTGAACAGAATGACGAATTGGGTGTGTGCTCGAACGGAGTGACGAGCTGGCTGGGCGAGTGGGTGAGTGACATGCGAAAGACATTTGGAAAAATGACTAAGCATTGAATCTCGCGGACTTATATGGGTGGGCAGTCTCGTGTGTGGGTGTCCCGCACCAAATCCGACAGGCTAATTTTCAATGAAACACCATAAGTCGAGTCAGCGTGGCCATAGGCCAAAGCCCCCACTTTCGAAAGCCATCATATATATTAGTGAGGCGTTGGTGGTGAAAAACACAATGGATCATCCACAAAGTCTATGTAAAGGGATCTTTGAGTTTGGGTCAAGCCTCCCTAGTGGTGAGTTGGGATGAGCCTGCACGACAACGACAGGTTTTAACGCAAAATCAGTGCAGACCAGCAGAATCGGGTGGCGGATTAATAGTAGGGCGCAGGTAGACTTGGCAAACGAGCCGCAGGTCACACTGCCGGGTGAATAGGCCTACCTCAATGAGCTGAACGGTGGAGAACTGGGTGTGGAAACCCACGAGAAAGGCAACCTGGTGTATGGGTGCCTGTTGTTTGGCACGACGAGCTGTGAAAATAGTAAGTTGTGGTGAAAGCAAAACGAAGTTGCGGTGGAGTGACACGAGCCCGCGGGCAAGTGTGCCCATAGTGAACGAAGGTGGTAGATGCGATGGGGCATTCGGTGGAAATGCAAGTTGTGTCTCGGGCGAGGCTGAATGGTGTAGCGCCTAGGTCGGTGGACCGACTGAGATGCGCTATAGCGTTTGTTGTAAATTGTAAAACGTCAGTGGAGCTTCGCTCCCAATCAATTGTAAAAACAGAATTTAATATAAATTCTTACTTTCATATTGGATTGTGTCTCTCGTTGTTGAATGTTTAATGTAATTCCGCGCATTAATGTTTTAACATGAAAAATAAGATGAATGTTAGGAATAGTTCGCGAAATAGTTTAACAATGAAAATATTTAAGTGTTTGACCGACGCCGCACTTTGGGCAACTCACAAAAAAAGAGCTAAGGGTGTGACAAATGGAATCAAATGAAATTGTAGGGATCAGGTATGTATGCAGTCTGAAGTTTTGAATAGGAAATCTTGGATTCATAGTTTGGGTTTCTTGGACTTTGTGGTTCATGGCAAGACCATTCAAGCATTGGTGAACACAAGTGCCACACATAACTTCATGATGACACATTTAGTGAAGGAAGTTGACTTGCAGATTTTTCCATCAGATGTGGAAGTCAAGGTAGTGAACTCAAGGGCTAAAGTGGTTAGATTGACACACGAAGTGTTGGTTTGAATCAAATACTGGCAAGGTCAGTTGGACTCCATGGTAATGGAGATGAACAATTTTGATGTGATATTTGTGTAGGATTTTGATTGGAGGATCACAAACTTGGACTTTGCCTACTCATAAGCAAAGGAAGGAAGTCAAGGTGCAACGTGTTTCTGCAATGAGTTTGGAGAAAGTTATGCGGGATTCCGATGTAGAGACATATGCGACAACCATCAGAGAGGTTGATAGTGATGATGGAGTGGGGATGCCTGTTCCAGCTAAGATTTCCGAGGTGTTGGCCAAGTATGTAGATTTGATGCCTGATGAGCTACCAAAGAAACTTCAACCTAGGCGTGCAATGGACCATAGCATTGAGCTAGAGCCAGGGAAGCAACCTCAAGCTAAAGCTCCTTATCAATTGTCAAGACCTGAGTTGGAGGAGTTGAAACGACAGTTAAAGGAGTTACCTGATGTAGGTTTCATAAGACCTTCAAGTCCCTCCTATGGAGCTCCAGTATTGTTCTAGTGGAAGAAAGATATGAATGAACTACAGATGTGCTGTGATTATTGTGCTCTCAACAAGCAAATGATAAAGAATAGATATCCTTTGCCATTAGCTACAGATTTCTTTGATAAGCTTGTGAAAACCTGAGTGTTTTCCAAGCTTGATTTGAGGCATGGGTACTATCAAGTGCGAATAGCAGAAGGAGATGAGAGGAAGACTGTGATTTTGACAAGTATGGAAGCTTTGAATTCCTTCTCATTCCATTCGGGTTGTGCAATGCTCCTGCTACGTTTTGTACTTTGATGAATGATGTACTACATCCATACTTGGATTCGTTTGTAGTAGTATTTTGGGACAACATCGTGGTGTACAGTGATAACATGGAGGATCATAAGAAACACTTGGTTTTGGTGTTTGAGGCACTGAAGAAGAGTCAGTTGTACTTGAAGAAGTCAAAGTGTGTGTTTGCCTAGACTGAGATTCCATTCCTTGGACACATTGTGGTCAAGGGTACATACGGATGGAGCTGAACATGGTGAAGGAAATAGAGGATTGGATTGAATCAAAGAATGTCCACGATATGAGGATGTTTTTGGGAATGACCAACTACCAACAAAATTTTGTAGATCGGTATTCCAAAGTGACATCATCACTGACAAACCTTCTGAAGAAGGACAAGTGATGGATTTGGATGGAGAAAGGTTAGATGGCATTTGATGATTTAAAGAAGAGGATGGTTTCAGCACTGATATTGAAGTTACCAAACTTTGAGTGACCATTTGAGGTACACACAAATGCTTTAGATTTTGTGATAGGAGGAGTTCTTATGCAAGATGGGCATCCAGTGGCGTATGAGAGCCGGAAGTTGCATGATAGAGAATGGAGGTATCCAGTTCATGAGAAGGAGATGACTGCAATCATCCACTTTTTGCAGGTATGGAGGCATTACTTGATTGGAAAGCCTTTTGTTGTCAAGACTGACAACATTGTAGAAAGTTATTTTGCATCACAACCAAAGCTGTCAACAAAGCAAGCTCATTGGTAGGACTTCTTGGCAGAGTTCGACATGACTATTGAGTACAGACTGGGGAGACTCAATGCAGTTACAGATTCCCTTAGTAGGAAGGGACAACTAGCAACATTAGAGGGGGAGGAAGACCGGGCAACACGAAGTAGGAGTCGAGTACAGATGACAAAAGAGATGTAGAATAAGCTCAAGGAGAGCATTGAGACTGATACTTAGGTGCAAAATATTATGAAGTAGATAAAGGAGGGGAAGATGTAGAAGTTTTTTCTCCGAGATGGACTCTTATTCTTTGGGAACCGACTCTATGTTCCAAAGTCATCTCGACTTAAGAGGCACCTTTTGAAGGAATGCCTTGATTCTCCATGGGCTGGCCACCCAGTGTAGTATGTACATACGTGCATCATTTGTGACTAGGACAAATCAAACACCTAGAGGCAGGGAGGGTTCTTGCAGCCTTTACCGATTCCAGAGAGACCATGGATCAGTGTCTTAATGGACTTCATTACTCAGTTAGCAAAGGTGCAGGGGTACAATGGGATCATGGTCATGCTTGACTATTTTTCCAAGTATATTGTCTTCATTCCAACAAAGATACCTTGTGGAGCTGAGTAGACTATGGAGTTGTTCTTCAAGAAAATAGTGAAGTATTGGGGAATGCCATTGAGCATTGTGTCAGACCGAGATCTGCGATTTGTAGGCAGATTTTGGACCACATATTTTAAGTTATTCGGGATAGAGTTGTTGATGAGTTTGAGTTACCATTCGCAGACAGATGGGAAGACTAAGCGAATCAATGCATTGCTGGAGGAGTACTTGAGACATTAAGTGACTACTGATCAGAAGAATTGGCTTGAACTCTTAGATGTAGCTTAGTTCAGCTACAACATGTAGAAAAGTTCCGCGATAGGGTATAGTCCATTTGAGTTGATGAATAGACAGTTGCCAGTCGCTCCTCACACTGTATTGACAAGATATTTCTTGAGAAGTCCTCTTGCAAATAAGTTCATGAAGGCTTGGGATGAGACTTTGGAGTTGGCACAATTGTGCTTGTACAAGGTTGCAAGAAGGATGAAGAAATGGGCAGATAAGGATAGGCGGGATACACACTTCAGTTTGGTAGATATGGTTTTTCTCATGGTTATCGGAGATTAGTTTCATCCACCTAAGGGGACTGCGAGATCTTTGACAAGGAAGTATAAGGGACCATTTCGGGGGAAGAAGCGATTGGCGGAGGTTGCCCATGATTTGGAGCTTCTGTGCCACATGCATGTGAAACATCATGTTTTCCATATTAGTCAATTGAAAAAGTGTCAACTTGATGGAGAACATCCAAAGAGGGTGGAGCCACCAAGGGGACCAGCCATGATTGTTGAAAGACCATATCTTGTGTTGGAGAAGATTTTGGATCTTCGAACGACGAGACTTGGAAGTAACATGAGACAGGAATTTCTCATCAATGGAAGGATCCACCAGAGGAGGATAGTTGGGAAACAGAGGACTCATTGTGGAGGTCGATGAAAAATATTGCGAAGTACGACAAAAAGCTATGGAGGATAGCCAGATTGCAAGGACGAGTCGTTGACGCATTCGGGCAAGTTGGGCGCGCCCACCTAGCACGTTTAACTAAAGTGTTGGCTAAGTTGGCGAGGGCGCACGATGGGTGGGTGATAAGCCAAGCGGACGAAACGATGAATTGGGCGCGCGCCCGAACGGAGTGACAAGCTGGCTGGGTGAGTGACACACGAAAGATATTTCGAAAAATGGTTAAGCATTGAACCTCATGGACTTATATCGACATGTGGTCTGGTGTGTGGGTGCCCTGAACCAAAGCCAACGAGTTAATTTTCGATGAAATGACTGTTTGGTTGTGTTATATTCTTTCCACAACCAACCTACGTAGTGAGTCGGGGGTTAGAGGGGGGGCGAAGCCCCCCCTTCGTTGCGCCGATTGCGCAGCAGGGGGGCAGTAGCCCCCCCTTCATTGCGCCGATTGCGCAGCAGGGGGGCGGTAGCCCCCCCTGTCTGGGGGGTTTGAGGGGGGTGGGTAGCCCCCCTGTACGAGGTCCGGGGTAGCGCCCCAGGAAAAATATTTTTTTGGACGCTATATTAGGTTGGGCGAACCTACCTATGGTTTTCGGTCCATGGTATTGGATGCTTCGGCATGTATAAATATGTATTGTAACATTGAAAGGAACATAATGAAAAATCAAACTGGTAGTCCTGGTTTTGGGATCCAGTGGGAAATCTCTGTGTATATGTGTTTTATGTGTTATGCTCTTGCAATTTTATTTTTCCTATGATTTAGAATTCGTATGCAGGTAATTTCTATACGGGGTTAAAACCTACAATGCCATAATTCGGGTCGGCTTGGCCATAGGCAGAAACTCCCACATTGGAAAGCCATCGTATATATTAGCGAGGCATTGGTGGTGAAAAACACCACTGATCATCCAAGAATTCTATACAAAGGGAGCCTTGAGTTTGGGTCGAGCCTCCTTAGTGGCGAGCTGGGATGAGCCCACATGACAGGCGACAGGATTGAACGTAGAAACATCGCGGAACAGCAGAGTCATGTGGCGGATTAATTGTAGGGCACGAACAAACTTGGCGGACAAACCATAGGTTGCACCACTGGCTAGACAAGCCTACCACGATGAGTTGAATGGTGGAGAGTTGGGTGTGGGAACTCGTGGGCATGGCAACCCGACATATGGGCACCCACCAGTTGGGATGAAGAGTTGCGATAGTAGTAAGTTCTGGTTAAAGCAAAACAGAGTTACCATGGGGCGACGCAAGCCCACGGGCAAGTGTGCCCATGGTGAATGGTAGATGCGACGGGACATTTGATGGAAACGCAAGTTTTGTCTTAGCTGAGGCTGAACGGTGCAGCACCTAGGTCGGTGGACCGGTTGAGCTCCATGACAACATTTGTTATAAATCATAAAATGTTGGTGGAGCTTCGCTCTCGACCAATTGTAAAATTAGAATTTAATATAAATTCTTATTTGCCTGTTGGATTGTGTCTCTTTCTATTGAAATTTATTAATGCAATTCTGCACATTAATGTTTTAACATGGAAAATAACATGAATGTTAGGCATAGTTCGGAAAACAATTTAACAATGAAAAAAGTTAAGTGTTTGGCCAATGCCACATGTTGGGCAACTCGTGAAAAAAGAGTTGAGGGCATGACATTGCATGTCTAATTCTCTCCCTCCTTTATCCCTACCCTCTTCTCTAGTCGGATCTCTCATTCCCCTTCCATATAAACAGACAGGCATAATTTCAATTAAAGAATAAGCCAAATAACATACCAGGTGCCACTTCGAAGGTGTCATTGCAAGTTTTGGAGCTGAGCTTCCTCGTCAGTCCTCTGTCTCTCCTTCACAACAATACTTTCCCATCACCCTTCATTGCTTCATACTCCCCCTCATTTCTTCTCTATCCCATCCATCCTCCTTGCTTGTCCTTCCCACCTCCATCACTACCTAGGCACTGGCTGCCACTTCTCCCTTCCACTCTATACATCATCATGTGGGAAGCCACCACACCCATTACCATGAGCATGTGGGCTGAGGTGAGCTGTAGCCGTCTGGCCGACTTCGTCGGGCAGCCACTCAGATCGGGGGAGTGCCAACAATTTTTAAAATGAAATGCAATCAAAGATTTAAATTGGTTGAACTTGTCCTTTAATATTTCCTTTCCAAACTTTAAATTCGTTAACATGTGTGTCGTATGGTAGGGTAGACAAACCCCTCCTCATTCATGCCCAAATCAATTTATCCCACCCTTGAAATCCATTCAACAATCAAAGGAAACTCAAGCAACTTAAAAATATCTATTATGAGACAAAACAAGCATTCATTCAAGAATTATTCCACTTCCTTTATCTGAACTAATATTAATTATATCACCATATTACACAAGTTACAATAAAAGCCCAAAGTTTGGCTTAATGCTATGGCCTTGAAGGCTTCAAAGCTAGAGGAGTTCCTTATATCCTTCGATGACATCAAATCTGTTGACTAGAGCGAGGGCATTACTGATCAATTTGCACAGATACTGCACGCGGCCAGTGACCATGGTCGTAACTTTCCCGGTGACGTTGAGTGATGTAGGAGCATCTAGTTAAGGGAGGGCATGGCTGGAGTATTTGTCTTTGCAGACCGGAAGGAGTTTCAGTTAGTTTTTTTCAAGTTCCATTTAAATTTCTAGTTAACAACATTTAGGACTTTACACTAAGTTTAAGGTTGTCCCAGCCTAGAATACAGACAAAGATGAACAGTTATCAATGAATAAATAAAATGTAACTATTGATAGTTTAAATAATTGTACAGTGATCTTTAAGAAGGAAGGAAAAAGCCACTGTAATCATTCATCATAGTATTTCATAAAAAGAACCATGCAATCATTTTGAGAAGCAAGAAAATCTGAGTCCATATATTGCAGCCTAAACTTATTTCTCTTTTTTTCCTCTCAAACTTAGTTAATTAATTTCATCTACCCATTTCATAACAGTGATAGAGAGTGAGAAATTATCACAGAGGCAAGAAGAAAACACGGTTGAGTTCCATAAATCAACAGAGAGGGTTTGTACAACTACCAACAAAAAAAGAAACAAGCATCTACAAGCACCAACAAACTTGTATCGTTTACAATTACTCTTTTCTTTTCAAAATTTCCTTGTATATATAGATATATAAAAAAAAATACAATCCAAGATACAAATATAAAGTCACAGACAAGCTACGAGACCTAACAATGAAACAAAGATCATCAATAACAATGTCGAATATAACTACGAGCTCATAAGTTAACCACAAAACCGACATATTACAATTTCATAAGTTAACAGCCTGGAGACATAAATACACAGAACCATGAAACAGTGAGGTTTAAGCCACAACACTCGACAACAGACCAAGTAAAGACTACAAACAGCAAACACCTCAACAAAGAAATGACGAGGCACAACCCTACTCGATACAAGAGTGTAGGTGTCAGGGCAAAAGACCAGCAGCTGGTGAACCCAGTCATTCACCTGCAGTGGCCACCAAACAAGGCCATAAGAATCCAAGAAATAAAATCATAAAAAGAAATTGAAAATAGGGATGAGGGTTTAAGGAGAGCTCACTTACCAGAAGAGTTGAGCCCTTGCAAATGGAGGAAGGAAGCCGTGGACCAAGGTCATAGTCGCCAGTTCGCCCAATGCTCACAAGGAAAGAGAAGAATTAGTGACATTAGCAAACGAAGCAAAACCTAGTAGTATAGACCTAACCTCGATGGAGTAGCAGAGCAGCGGAACAACAATAGAATGACAAAGGTTAGGGTTTCTTTGTAATATTGAAGAGGTGGAAGAAGCGAAGCCTGTGGATAGGACAATTGTTCTCACAACATTAACTCACTAGTACCGTGCCATAAAACCAATCAACCATAAAAATCATCCACGAAATCACACATTATTTATATGCCATAAGTGATTAGGGCTGGTCCCATCAATTTTGGTATCAAAGCAGGTTAGGGTTAATTTTTTTTTTTTCTTAACAAAATGGAAGTCAGAAGAAGAGCTTGTGGTAGCGCTATTTGAAGAGTATCAAATGAAGGATTGAGAGAAGAGATTAGGATCCCGAGTGCCCGTTTGATAGCAGTGGAAGCAGGAAGGAGAAGGGATTCGGAAGGAGGGGATGATAGTGAGGAAGAAGCTACAGTTACGATAGATGGATCAGATGAAGAAGGACCTGAAATCAAATTGTCAAGGTTGGTTTTATTGGCTAGCAGTAAGCCAAAGCTTGAGATTTCAAACTATGATGGTAATTTGTCCACAGAAGTGTTGTTGGACTGGATCAGTGAGTTAGACAAATACTTTGAATGTGAGGAGATCAATGAAGATATAAAAGTTAATCTCGCTGCCACTAGGTTGAAAGGACATGTGGCCTTATGGTGGGGCAGTGTCCAAGCAAAGAGGAGAAGATCAATTAAGCCACCCATTAAAAAGTGGACTAGAATATTCACCAAAATGAAGGGTAAGTTTTTGCCTAAAGATTATGAGATTGCTTTGTATCGGCAGGTGCCGAATTTGAAATAGAGAGGAATGATTGTGAAAGAATATACCGAAGAATTTTATCGGGTGAATATGAGGCCAGGTTATTTTGAAGACACTCCAGAAAAAACAACGAGGTTTGTAAATGGCCTAAGGTTGGAGATATTGGACGAGATAAGTATTCCTTCTCCAAAAACCATAGAGGAAGCATACCAGAGTGTCTTGAAGGCAGAAGAAAAGATCACTAGGAAGCAGAATGCCAGAAGAGGACATGGATCTAATAGAGGGAAAGGACAATCCTTTGGCAGAGGTAGGACTTCCAACAACAGTGAAGAAGGCAACAGTTCAAAGACCTTAGTGATAGCAGAAAAGGAAGGTAGCACTAGGGGAGGAAGGCCATACCAGTGAGGAAGGGATAATGGCATAGGCAGAGGAGCTGCCTACCAGTGTTACAAGTGCCACAAGTGGGGCCACAAGTCCTTTGAGTGTCCTCAAGGTGAATAGGCTAGCCAAAGAGGAGCATATGTTGCTCAAATAGAGAAAGAAGAGGCACCACCCCAAGAGGTATAGTAAATAAGGTATTGCTGAAACTGACCAAGGAGAGAGCTGACCAAACCCAAAGAAAGGCATTATTCCGAACTATGTGTAAGTCAGATGGAAAATGTTGCAAACTAATTATAAAAAGTGGAAGCACTGATAATATGGTTGCTACAAAGATGGTGGAGAATTGGGTTTGAAAAGGTTAAAGCATCCAACTCCCTATAAGGTGTCTTGGTTACAGAGAGGACATCAACTGCTAGTTGACGAGTAGTGTGAGGTGGAATTCCATATTGGCAAGTATAGGGTCAAGGTGACTTGTGATATCATACCTATGGATGTGTGCCATATTCTGCTAGGTATACCATGGTAGTATGATCGAAAAGTTGTTCATGACGGAAAGACAAACTACTAAAAGTTTGTCAAGGATGAGATAAAGCATACACTAGTACCCATCAAGGAAAAAGAAACAATAGAGACTAGTGGGACAAAAGCGTTGTTGATGGGGGGGAATAATTTTTAAAACAGATTGAAGATAATGAGATAAAGTATGTTGTTGTACGAAGACCAAGAGCAGTATTGTTGCATACTAAAATTTTTGACTTACCTGAAGAAATCCAGGATTTTTTACAGGAATTCGGCGACATTATGGTGGATGATTTACTCGATGAGTTACCACCAAAGTGAAGTATCGATCATCACATAGATTTCATCCTCGGAGCTAGTTTACCATACAAAGATGCTTACTGAATGAGTCCTAAGGACAACGAAGAGATCAGGAAGAAGGTACAAGAATTGTTGGACAAAGGACTGATATGGAAACGTTTAAGTCTTTGTGCAGTTCTGACAGTTTTAGCTCCCAGGAAAGGAGTCATGTGGCAGATGTGTACTGATTCAAGAGCAATAAATAAAATTACTATTAGGTACAGGTTTCCATTGTAGCGAATAGATGACATGATGGATTGCTTGAGTGGAGCAGCATATTTTTCGAAAACAGATCTAAAGAGCGGATACCACTAGATTAGAATAAGAGAAGGGGACGAATGAAAAAAACTCTCAAAACCAATGAAGGTCTGTATGAATGGCTGGTGATGCCATTTAGATTGAGTAACACCCCTAGAACTTTCATGTGCCTAATGAACGAGATGTTGAAGGAGTTCATTGGAAAATTCGTGATTGTATATCTTGACGCTATACTGATTTTCAGTGAGACCAAGGAAGAACATTTTCGACACGTTAAATATGTTTTGGAGAAGTTACAGCGAAATAAGTTGCTAATAAATTTAAAAAAAAAATCTTTATTTAAAAAGGAATTAGTCTGTTTGGGTTTTGTGATTTCAGAAAATGAGCTGAAAAAGGACCCAGAAAAAGTTGCAATTATAATCAGCTGGCCATCTCCTAAGAATCTATTCGATGTTTGGAGTTTTCACGGGTTGACAAGTTTCTATCACAGGTTTATAAAGAATTTTAGTTGAATCTGGGCACCCACATTGGATACCATCAAAAAGGCAAGTCAACCTTTCCATTGGACTGAAGTTGCAAATAAAAGTTTCCAGATATTGAAGAAGAATATTACTGAAAGGCCAATTTTGAGATTCCCTGATTTTGACAAACTTTTCCAAGTTCATTGTGATGCTAGTGGTATAGCAATTGTAGCCGTACTCAGCCAAGAAGACAAACCAATACCTTACTTCAGTGAAAATTTAAGTGAAAGTAGGCAAAAATACACATCTTACGAAAAGGAGTTTTATGCCATCGTCCAAGCATTGAAGCATTAGAGACATTATTTGTTGGGTAATGAGTTTGTCTTGTTTTCTGATAATTCCACATTACAGTATGTTATGCAGCAGCATAAGCTGAATCATAAGCATGAAAAATGAGTTGAGTACTTGCAGAGTTTTACATTCATGTTGAAGCATATCAGTGGTCAAGCCAACAAGGTAGCAGATGCACTCAGCATAAGAGTTTTACTCTTACAGGAGAGCACGATACAAGTGTTGGGTTTTGAACATCTGAAGGACTTGTATCAAACCGAAACAGATTTCAAGGAGGCTTATGAAGCTTGCCAAAATCCCTTGTTGAGGAATAATAGTCCATGGCTAGACTATAACTTACAGGGGGAGCTTCTATTCAAGGGAGGACAATTGTCTATTCCAGAATGTTCGATGAGGGATAACATCATCCAGGAAAAACATAGTGGAGGTCTAGCTGGACATTTCGGCATTGATAAGACCTTGGATTAGCTCAGTGATTTTTACTACTGGCCGAAGATGCAAAGAGACGTGCAACAATATGTAACTAGGTGTAAAGTGTGTTAGTTGGCGAAAGGGCACAGTCAGAACACGGGGTTGTATAAACCCTTGCCTATTCCAAATAGACTATGGCACTCAGTCAGTCTGGACTTTGTCTTAGGTCTACCAAAAACACAATGGGGTTTTGACTCCATCATGGTGGTGGTAGACCATTTCTCCAAGATGGCACACTTCATCCCTTGCAGGAAAACTTGTGACGCCACCTATGTAGCACACTTGTTTTTCACTGAAATTGTTAGACTACATGGCTTACCCAAGTCCATTGTTTCTAACAGGGATGTGAAATTCACAGGACATTTCTGGTGCACCTTGTGGAAAAAGCTGGAGACAAAGTTAAACTTCAGCTCCGCTTATCACCCACAGACCGATGGGCAGATGGAGGTGGTGAACAGGAGTTTAGGAAACCTGCTGCGGAGTCTAGTTCGGGAAAATTCATGGATGTGGAATCATGTACTTGCCCAAGAAGAATTTTCTTACAATGATTCACCAAATTGAAGCACGGGAAGTAGTCCTTTCCAGACCTTGTATGGAATGCATCCTTGAGGAGTGCATGAATTATGAGATTTGGGATAGTTAGGAAGAAGGAGTGCTAACTGGGAAGATTTCACAAGAGCAATTAACGACCTACATGAGAAGGTGATGTCAAAATTACAGTACAACAATCAAAGGTACAAACAGAAAGCAGATCTGAAAAGACGGGAGGTAAAATTTAACATAGGGGATCAAGTCCTAGTGCATATGCGTAGAGAAAGATTCCCTAAGGGTGAATACAATAAGTTAAAGTTTAGGAAAATTAGACCTTGCAAAATTCTGTGTAAAGTTTCTGCAAATGCCTATGAGCTACAATTGCTTCCAGGTATAGGAATATCGCCCATCTTTAATGTGACAGATTTATTCCCATACATTGCTAGTCCTGAAGGGGGCAGTTCAGCGCAGCAAAATCGGGATACCCAGGAAGAGAGATGTTCGTGGATGAGACAAATGCCTTAAGCTCAACCACTTGAGATTGAAGGAATCCTCGATACACAGGTGGCTAGGTGGACTCGAAGAAAGGAGTACCGACAGTACCTCATCAAGTGGAAGAACCATCCCATTGAGGATAGGGTATTCTATCGAGGAGCTCATGGACCAGAGCCATGAATTTTCATCTACTCCGGAAGCCTGATGCAGAAGCATCCAACTAAGGGAGGTCATGGCTAGAGTATTTGTCTTTGCGGAACGGAAGGAGTTTCCGTTAGTTTTTTTAAAGTTCCATTTAAATTTCTAGTTAACAACATTTAAGACTTTACACTAAGTTTAAGGTTGTCCCAGCCCACTGTTTATTTTTATTTACTGTTTTTTTTATTTTTTATTTATTGTTTCAAATTAACTTTAGAATACAGAAAAAGATGAACAATTATCAATGAATAACTAAAATGTAACTACTGACAGTTTAAATAACTATGTAGTGATATTTAATAAGGAACGAAAAAGCCACTATATTCATCCATCATAGTATTGAATAAAAAGAAGCACGCAATCATTTTGAGAAGCAAGAAAATTTAAGTCCATATATTGTAGCCTAAACTTATTTCATTTTTTTCCTTCAAACTTAATTAATTAGGTTCATCTAGCTATTTCATAACAGTGAAAGAGAGCGAGAAATTATCACAGAGGCAAGAAGAAAACACAGTCGAGTTCCATAAATCAACAGGGAGGGTTTGCAGAGGAGTCGAGTACAATTACCAATAAAGAAAGAAACAAGCATCTACAGGTACCAACAAACTTGTATCGTTCACATTTACTATTTTCTTTTTAAAATCTCTGTGTATATATAGATATAAAAAAAAAATTACAGTCCAAGATACAAATATAAAGTCACAGACAAGCTACGGGACCGAACAATGAAATAGAGGTCATCCATAACAATGTCGAATATATATACGAGTTCATAAGTTAACCACAGAGCCAACATAATTACAATTTCATAAGTTAACATCCCGAAGGCATAAATACACAGAACCATGAAACAGTGAAGCCGAAGCCACAACCCTCGACAAAAAACCATGTAAAGACTACAAACAACAAACATTTCGATAGAGAAATGACGAGGCACGACCCTACCCAATACAAAAGCGTAGGTGTCAGGACAAGAGACCAGCGGCTAGTGAGCCCAGTCATTCACCTGCAGTGGCCACCAAACAAGGCCATAAGAATCCAAGAAATAGAACCATAAAAAGAAATTGAAAATAGGGACGAGGGTTTAAGGAGAGCTCACTTACTAGAGAAGTCGAACCCTTGCAAACGGAGAAAGGAAACCGCAGAGCAAGGTCACACTCACGAGAGCGCCCACTGCTCACAAGGAGCAAGAAGAATCAGTGACATAAGCAAATGACGCAAAAACCAGTGGTAGAGACCTCACATAGACAGAGTAACAGGAACGACAAAGGTTAGGGTTTCTTTGGCATAGTGAAGAGCGAGGAGAAGTGAAGCTTGTGGATAGGACAATTCTCCTCACAACATTAACTCACTAGTACCATAGCATAAAACCAATCCACCATAAAAATCATTCACGCAATCACACATTAATTATATACCATAAGTGATTAGGGCTAGTCCCATCATTGAGATTCTGAAAGTCGTCGAGGCAAGTGTTCTTGTTGAAAGTCGTCGAGGCAAGTGTTCTTGTTGGTGAGGGTAGCGCTCATCCACGTCTCTAAGTTTCTGATCTGAATTTTGAAATTGTTCCACCTCAGATGCTTCAGCTCCGCCAAAGATTTGCAAATCTCGTCCATGGCGTCGTCAAAATTATGCAGACAATCCTTCAGCGTCTCCCTTTCTTTTTCAATCATTCGGGCGCCTCTGGCTCCGACGCCGGCGGCCCAAGACGGAAATTTTGCGCCCATTAATGAGGCTAACAATCAAGGTCGCATTCACGAGATCACTTTTCTGGGGCCTTAGAGGTCCCACGTAAGAAGAAAGCTACTTAACACAGAGCTTCGGATAGAGAGTCACTTTGCTTTGATGAATTTCGCGATGTCCGTGTGAGTGTAGTAGACAGGATATTTCACGTCTTCCGTTGTTGCCGCTGTTGTTGTTGTTGAAGCAAGTGTAACAGCAAATAAGATAACACAAAACATAGTGAATGATAGATCCTTGGCAATTCGAACCCTTCTTGATAGCGAATCATGTAACACAAAGCAATTGCAAATGATAGAAGAGAATTGTAGTTCTACTGCTTTTCTTGATTAGAGTTGTCCACCTTATTGCGGCTTCTGTGTATCCTCTTATTTTGTCATTGTGCAGCATCCTACTGTGGCTGCTTAAAGTACACTGTACTTGACTTTAATAATATCAATTGGAATCCACCGGTTTTTAGATTCTTTAATGAGTCACCTAGCTACTAGAAGGATAAATCCGCTACTATGGCCGATGTTATTTAACTTATCCAGTAATTTCCATATTGAATATATGGCGGCAAATAAATTTCCTTTTCTGCTGGATGGCATCAACTTAGATTCTTTAATGAGTCACCTACCTTCTAGAAGGATAATTCCGCTACTATTGCCGAAGTTATTTAACTTATGCAGTAATTTCCATATTGAATATATGGCGGCAAATAAATTTCCTTTTCTATTGGATGGCATTAACAAGCTTTAAGGACGACCCTCATTATTAGACAACATTAGTAAAATCAACCAAAAACACTTTGAAAAACTAAATCATTCATTATACGCATCGTGTACGTAAATTATTTGAATAATAATGGTAAAGTTGTTGGAATCTTGTATCTCTAAAGAGTTTGCACCTAAATTATTTGATTGTATTTAACGAGTTTGAAAAGATAAAAGGTGAATAAAGAAAAGTGGTATTTGATTTTTAATAAAAAATAATTTTATTTCAAAAATAAAATAAAATTAATATATAAAAATATTTATTTTTCTAAAATGTGTTAGAGGAATTTGTAATTAACTTATGCTTGGGTCTGAATTCTATTGGTACAAAATTCAATCCATCATAAAAATTGAAAATAAATTCATTAATGCATAATTTTTCACTTATTTACCATTCAAATTAATTGTATTTATTTTCAATTTTTTTAAAAATATTTTAATATATTAAATTATTATGAATTTGAAAACATTCTAAATTTGATAATCATCAGAATTAAATTATGTATAATAAAAATAATAATAAATTTTTGGTTTCACTGTTTAAGCTATTAATATTTCGTTTAAATTAAAAATAATAATTTAAAATCTAAAATAAATATTTTGAAAAATTATTTTAAATTTGTTTTATTTTAAATTTAGAATATAATAAATATGATATGATATTTTTATATAAAAATATTAATTATCAATAATAATAAATATATTTATAATATTTAAGATTAATGTTCAATGTATAAAGAAATTGATTCATTAATAATAAATTAAAAAATGTTATTATTGAAATGGTAAATATTAATTATGATATAATAAATTAATCATTAGCTCACTGTTTTGTTTCTTGTCTACGAGATGAAAATAAAATGATATTCAAATGACCAAGAGGACCAATTTCAATTGACTAATTTAAAATTTAGTCATTTACAAAGTCTGATTGTTTTGATCCGCCAATTTTATATAAACACCCTCATGGTCTGCAGAGCTCAGAATTCGATCTTGAGAGTTAATTGAATCAAACGCCAGCAAACGCATCTACCATATACAAAAAGATTTCTTTAGAGAACCATACCCTCTCTTTAAGGTACATCAAAATATTCTTTAAATCACATTCCTGGTCTTCGTTACGCTTTACAAACTAACATCCCCCACAACATTTTTATTTTATAGTAGCTAAAAAAGAAAATTATTCAAATGAAAGGCAGAAACCTTGAGGACATTTTTAATACGGGGCTAAAGAAAATCATATGCGCACTTCATTAGAGAAAGGTCATTGGAGCAAAGCGGTCTGAAGCCCAAACTACTTTATTAGCCAGTGGCTAGGTTTTGGCTATTGACCAAAGCCAACTTCGAATTTCATGATTATGTTTATTTTAACATTAATGTTTGAAAATAAAATAAAATGAAAATTTTAAAGAGGAAATGGCCTCCGTTATTTCCCTTTCAAGTCAAACTCCCATAGACATGCACGCGTGTTCTCAATCCAGTTAAACAGGGCCATTTCATGTATGGAAACCATGACCTTATGATGGTTGACCCAAACCAGCTCTGCGTCTTTTTTTCTTCATTAAAATACAATTTAGTGCCTGTGACAATAGGATGTTATTCTTTTGGTTGGTACAATTAGATGTTTTTTTTAAATTTAATTTTAATTTTTTATTAAAAGATAATTTTGTGATTGTGATAATAAGATGTTTTTTTGGTTGGTACAATGAGATGTTCTTTTATCTAATTTCAAATTTTATGAGGGAGTATTTTTGGCCTATTGCGATAATGCTTAAGGAGTAGGATTCTTGGGCAATGGGATATTATCTCCTACACTGTGTTTCAAATCCTATGGGGGATCTTTGTCCTCTTGTGATAAGGTGTAGGCTCCCGGCACACTGGGATGTTATCCCCTCCATCCAATTTCAAATCCCACATAGGGACATCTTCGGTCCCTTGTGATAAGGTTCAAAGAGTAGGCTCCCTCACTCTCTTGGAGTTTTAGCTCATACTAAATCATAAGCTCCTCGTATATGTAGCTTATTCCTATTATTTATATTAATATACTCTTGGTGTTATAATGATAACCACTAAATTTAATTTTAAACCTACCCTAATTATTTTAACAAACATTATTAAACTAAAAGATATCTATACAGAACTCATCTACACGCTGGCTCCTGTACCTGCCCCGTTCTTCCCCACAACTCTCTGGAAATCTGGGTGTCCGCCGACGATGATTTATTTTGCCTGGCTCCTCTTCAACAACAGGAACCTGACCTGGGACAACCTGAGAAAAAGATCCTGGCACGGCCCCAGCAGATGTTGTTTTTGTGAATTAGATGAAGAGTCAAATCTACACATTTTCTTCTGCTGCCGACTCACTCTGGACATATGGTGTGAACTTGCCCGACTATACCGCTTTCCTCATGTTGAATTCGACTCTGTACAGGCTGCTTTCAACTGGTGGGCATCTCAACCTGCAAAGCGCCGCCCACTCCTCATCATCACAGTGTGGTTCATATGGCAATGGCGAAACCACCGAATTTTTGATTCCATTAAAACTCCTCTCCACACCATTTTGCCTTGCATTTGCTCTCTCCACGACTACATCAGCAACAACACACAATGATCACAATTCACCGTTTCTTTTCTGGACATTGTTCACCGGTTTCTGCATACATGTATTCCTTTATATGTATTTCCATCAACTCTCTATGATTCCATGACGGTTACAGACTCTATGATGCGCCCAAGCAGCAACGATCCACAGATTTTCTTGTATGATCTATTATATTTCCTTAATATAACATGATGGTTTTTCTTCTGAAAAAAATCTTAATATTGTTACAATCATTTAAAAACAATTAT
>APFE030912305.1:39759-53470 GCA_000404065.3 Pinus taeda | reverse complement strand
AAAAAATCAAAATCATTATTATTGAAAATGTTAAATATTAAGCATCATATAGTAAATTAATTAGTGTTTCATTGTTCTGAAAATAAAATAATATTCAAATGATGGAGAAGGCCAACTTCAATTGATTCATGTAATATTTAGTTCAAATGATGGAGAAGGCCAACTTCAATTGATTCATGTAATATTTAGAGATTTACACATTTCAGAGGATGATTGTTTTGATCCACCAATTTTATATAAAAGTAATGGTTACGCAAATTAATGAAAGTTTTTTATCATGTTGTTTGTTGTTTTTCATAACTAAGTTAGTTCAAAGGTAGCTAGAGAAGCCCTTCATATCTTACAATGGTGGAGCCGGAGACAATACTAAACACAATGGTATAGGTTATTGTTTCACATCCTAGGAGCATAGGCAGTAGAGGCGGTCATCTTAATATACTGGAAATTTTGGAATATTTTGAAAATAAAATTTAGTTAACATCGATACAATACCAATTGGATTCTCGTTATAGTTTACATTTCCAAAATCTTTAATCCACACATATAATTAGGCGATAGAGACCCTAGGAAATGTAGCTTTCCTTCCTCAACCATACTCTCTTTTGTCTTTAGCACCAAGGTCTGTGGAGGGCTTCTGTACACCCAAGGCACAACTTCATGGCCAAATCCAGACCCGAGACAAACAATAGTATTGGAAAAAGCATAAACATATAGAGCGAATTTATATTTTATTGTGAAAGTATTAGAATGTACAATATGAATACTTTCACAATATGTTTATCTTTTTAATAAGTGAGGTAAATAGTGCAGCTGTGGATCCAGCTCAACCTCAAGCTGAGGAGGCCTCTAAATTTGACCTTGAGACCTAATGGAATCAAATGCCAACTAGCGTATCTACGATATACAAAAAAACTTTCTTGAGAGAAACAAACCCTCTTTAAGGAACATAAGACTATTCTCTAAATCATATTCCCGGTCTTCGCTACACTTTACAAATTAACATCTCCCTGTAATATTTTTATTTTATAGTAGTTAAATAAGACAATTATTCAAATGAAAGGTAGAAAACTTGAGGACAATTTTGATACTAGGGTAATGAAAATCATATGAAGACTTCATTAGAGAAAGGCCCATTGGAACAGAGAGGTGTGAAGCCCAAATGACTTTATTGGTTGGTGGCTAGGTTTTGGCTATTGACAGAGGCTAATTTCGAATTTCATGATATCTTTATTTTAACATTAATGTTTAAAAATAAAGTAAATCAAAATTTTAAAGAGGAAATGGGCCTCTATTATTTCCCTATCAAGCTTCAAATTCCCATAGACATGCACGCGTGTCCTCAGGCCAATTAAACATGCCCATTTCATGTATTGAAACCATGACTTTACGATGGTTAACAAAAACCTCCTCTTAAAACACTATATACTTTCATCTTTCTTTTCTCATTAAAAGATGACTCACTGGTTGTGAAAATGGGATGTTATTCTTTTGGTTGGTACATTGATATCTTATCTTCTCTACCTGATTTCAAATTTAATTCAAGGACATTTTTTTCCTATTGTGATAAAGCTCAATGAGTAGACTCCCCTCATAATAGGATGTTATCTCCTCCACCCTGTTTGAAATCCGATGGGGGACATCTTTGTCCTCTTTTGATAAGCTGTAGGCTCTCTGCACAATGTTAAATTTTCTTAGGGTGACATTTTTCTTTGCTTTTCTAATTTCATTTCAGCATTAATACATTAAGTTTACCTCATATCATCATTACATTATTCATATCTACACCATTATACATCGACATATGCAATAACATAGAAAGAAACAACATCACCATCATCATCAATGCAACAAAACATAAAAGGAATAGTAGAAGAAAGCATGCACACACATAAAGACATCAGGATTGGTCCGAGACCAAGGCAAAACTGACTATGGGGAAAACCCTTGTAACTCTTCGTTTTAGATCGTCATCAAATGATGCAGTGAAAGAGATTGCAATGATCCATAACTTTATCTATGCAACAAAAACAATAGTGATATCTATGAAACATATCTAATCTTATTAGGGATTGGAACCCTCATATTGATGATGATAATGTGCTGCCACAAACTGATGTCAACTACTATACATTGTTATTACTGTGTCAAACACTGTTGAGAACTGTTGTCACTTTCAATGAGCCCAATACATATGTTTGCAATGGAAACTAAAAAATAAGATCTGTATATCTATAGGTATGTATAATAGTAGAGAGAAACCTAGATCTACTAGATCACTGAATTCAACTAAATCTAAGATATCAAATCTTAGATCTGAACTCTAGTCACCCTCATCATGATTGACTGTGTGTGACAGAAACTCCTTGGTCACTCTCTCTATCATTGTATGTGATCAACTATGACTGCACGATCACTCTCAGGAGGCCTTGATGTGAGCGAATGTGGCATTAAAGAACTAAAAACCCAAAGTCGCTCCCTTAACATTGTTGTATGAGCGACTGAGATGTCAAGGTGACTTCGAGGACTACTTTTTACAAGTAATCAGGGACCAAAACCTTTTGATCTTTCTATGAACCCAAAATTTCTCTCATTGAACTATCTCTGAGCGACCAGAGAGCCACAGTCACTATCTTTCCTACTTTGTGCCTGCGATCATGGACAAATTTTCTTTTTTATGTGCTAGCAATCGAGATCCAATAGACCCTAACCTAGAGCAAACCTTTCGCCTATGATTGAGTGAATTCCTTTCATCAAACTTGTGTGAACCAAGACAAAAGAGAAGAGAATATGTGTGTCCAAATGATCTTAAGGTCTCTTCTATTTATAGGGTTTCTTGAGGGTTCACTTGGAGTTAAGGTTGACCCAAGTAGTTACTCATGTGGTTAGGGCTGACCCATTCCACAATACATGTATGAATAAAATAATTCATAACTAAACTTCTACTTGACCAAATTGGGTGATCTTTTTTTTTTGGTCCTATCGAAAAGAGGAATATAATTAAATTGGTATTTGAGCCATTTGAGATGTCCAAGGTGGAATCTTACTGCAGTTGAAAAAATTGACACTCCCTCTCAGCTAGGGAGAACTCCACCTACCAATATATGTCCCTCGTACAATATGTTGTTCTGGAATATTCGATTGTCATCACAAATCATGATGGATCATCTTTATGAAGTAATAATCATGCCATGTCCATATCAATTGTCTCATCATCACAAATCATTATTGTACATATTAATCTATCCTTTTCTTATTCTCACTTATCACTTGATTGTTCATACTCGTATGTTGAACATTCTCGGATCTAGAATAAGAATAATTTGTTATTGGAGGGGGCCTCGAACTACCTGCTTCTATCCATCAGGATGTTATCTGAAATCTATGCTAGTGGGTTGCTACCTAGAATATCATCAGCAATCATCATTGGAGAGAATATCATCAAGGAGCGTGCCTCAACACAGAACCACATCAGGGAGAAATATATTCCACCCATACTCAACAATAGGATAACTCATCACACAGGGGAGTACACCATCAACCCTGGAATTTCATCAAGGATATTACCCTCGACCTAGAATCATATTGGGTTATCTCAACCCATCTTATTTCCTACTGATCTTCCCATCGATGACCTAGAATAGTCATGTGGTAGGATGCCTGCATCATAATCGACTTGGGTTGTACACCCCAAGTACACTCTCAACTGGTTGGCCAAAATGAGGAGCAATATTCCCATCAATCTAGCTTGCTTGAGGCTATGATTCCAACAGGGGTATACTCTGCAAAGACCAAGTAGTGGAACAACATTCTCTAACCCTATAAATATAGGGGAGAAAAATTCGTCAACCTTGGGTAACAGATAGGGTAACGCCCTATTGTTGAGAGTTCCCTCAACCCCATGAGCCCTCTATCTAAATTCCTCACCTTGGGAGCTCAAGTAGGGTAGGAAGAGTTTACATAGTGTCCTCGATCAACACTGCTCTCATCATCAGCTTGTCTCAATATCAGATGTTCCCTATTCATATAGAACATCAAATCAAATATCATGTTAGATCATATATAAGCATATGAATAAAAAAGGAATACCATAATCATCCTCCCTCTCAAGAAGTTGCCAACGACAAGCTTGAGCTTGTTTTGAACAACTACACTATCTCAATACATTAGATTATCTCAGTCCCAACTATAAATATGGGACTTACTACCAATCAAACCATCACACTTTGTCCATGTCATATCCAGATCATGCTCAAAAATCTCTCTAAGGAGATTATGTATTCTACCTCACACCTAACTAAGCTTGAAACATCATGATCAACCTTGGTCATGCTACGGATCTCTCCTCCAATATATCATGGCAGATCACATACTAAAGCGACATCCAAATGTTCTTATCAACAAAAATCTCAAATATCAGCAACACATCTATGCAGATACATATCATAGGAGAAATTTCTCATTCTCAAAAATAGAATATCTCATTAAGATATTTCAAAGCATGTTCGGTAGAAACTCTATGTAAGTGAAACAACTCATTCATGAATTTATTAAGGTTCTATGCACATGATACATATATAGATGGATGTTAAAAATGGAACACCAATGCTTCAACCACCGGATGTCATGTCAAATTTAACAACATCTTGAACTTCAAATTAGAGTATCCAAGGATTTGCAATTTTCATTATTCAAAAGAAAATCCAATAGCTTTGCAATATGGAATTTCTTTCCCAGATTCCATAAATTGATTCATCATGCCATGATACATAATTTCGGGCTTCATAAGCCATCTCCCTCTAATTTAGAGCATCAGAGGATAATCACCTATCATAAGTAGATCATCAGGGTATAAAACCAAAACCATAATCAACATCAAAGCCATACCTTGGAACTCATCATCGTGACTTCATCAGATAACTATCAAATCTAGACATATCTGGATTACAATTCTCTAAGAATAATGCCTTGATAATCCAACATAATCATCCTTAAATAACTCAATGTTGTACCAGCAACAAAAAAAATTAACTCATCATATTTTAGAAGCGAGATCACGACCATTATCAAAGTCAGCATTATCATAGTATTAATACTTTCAACTAGGAGGCAGGTGGAGCTCATATCGAATCACAACTTCATCATGCCAACAAAAAATGCATTATCAATCTATATTTGATTAAGTCATTCTCATAATCATAATACAAGTCATCCTATCACTAAGTGAAAATGCATACATCAAGGATGATTCATGTAGGTTCCATTTTCATGTCAAATCACAACTATCATTACTTCAACCATTGTGCTAAGAACAAGGAGGCCAATCTCCAAATACCCACATAAGGCATGATGCCCTCATAGTATTGATATGAGGGAGAATCAACAATCATCAAACTAGATCACAAGACATCAGATCCAGTCCAAATGCTATTATAGTCAAAGCACATCTCAATCATTAATTCCAAGATATTGTCAAGCATCATGTCAAAACACCAGTAATGCCAAAGCATCCCAGCATAGTGACATATCTATATGTATTTCCTGGACACCTACAAACAAAAGTTCAATATGCATGTTCATGTTATGGAAAGCATTCAACCTTTTTCTACTAAAAGATCTTTCTATTATCTACAATACATCTGTGGTACTGATATCTTCGAGGTAACCATCTGATTTCATGCATAATACTTCATTATATGATCAACAATTTAACTCAACAACTTCAGAAATCAATTGACAGTGGCAAAATATGTCAATAACATCATGATTCAAAGTTCAAACGTCTTTAGAAAGCATCAGATGATGGTTAACAATAATCAAACCCCTAGTCACTCTCTTTAAGTTAGCATGAGAGTGACTTAGTTGCCTGCGCATTGTCTAGGCCTTAGCATGTGTGCGTATAGGGACAAAATCTCCTAGATTTATGACTGCATCTAGAGGAAAAACCATAATTCTTGTAATAGCTTGAAATCTACGACTGTTGTGCAAATCAATACTGTCAAATGCATATAACTCATACTTCAGCAACATAAAATACAAATAGTAATAAGGGTAAGAATCTTGCGAAGAGATTCTCCCTCTGACCAGGGATCTACATCATTCATCTTCATTCATGTAAGAAACCTGTCTCTACTTGATTCATGCAACAACAGATATTTTATATCATAAAAGTATTGTTATCAACATCATGAAAGAAATCTTTCTTCAAAGGTTAGACTCAAAGCAGTAGATAGATCTCAAAGATTATGAAAACAATAACACTTTCTATCAAGTCACTCGATCAAGTTAGGACATTCAGTTTGACCATATTCTGTCAAGACAAGACCACAGGTAGTAAGAGATTTGGAATATTAATCTTACACTTATACCTATCACATCAAGATTACCATGCACTTCATCACCAATGAGATTAGATTAGTTCATTCAATAAAGCTTTATCAAAACAATAAGAGGCTCAACCACTCTTTCCATATGATTTCATCATGCTTATCATAAACATTACCAGCAAACTCATGTATAGGAGTCAATGGACTATCCTTCTATATGAAATCCAACATGACAAGTATCAAGAGTATCATTTTCTAGAGCCAAGGTGCTAGCCTACTTTAAAGTATCAAGATATACAATGGATAGATCATAGATATTATCCAAACATAAAGTGTATCAATGTATCAATATTAGATAGCCTCATAGAATTCAAAAGGTTAAAATTTTCAACACCAAGTGCATAATTTCATCATAGGAGACATATATCGAAGTCACTTTGATATGCATGTATGAGTCATTATAAAAAGAGGCGTTTTGAACATACCTTAGGGCTTACTGAGCCAATAGATGAATAACAAAATACCATGCATATATTGTGGTATTCAAATACCTGAGCACCTACTCATTAGCCATGGGCCGCTTGAAGCACTTTGTCATTTCTTCATCAAGTGTCTCTTTATCTCTTTCCAGGTCTTCATCTCAAAGTGATCATCATGAAGGATCTACACATCTCATCTCATCAAGGAGGTTAGAAACATCCATGTACTCAAATACATATGTAAGTAATAAACATAATCATCCAATCCATAAGTGTAACAAGTAAGAAGCATCATAAGTAAATAAATACTTATCTTCAATGAGAGGTGATCCTCTCCCTCTTCAACCAATATTCAAGAGCCATCAATGTCTATGGTCCATATACCAAAGATGCCTTCATGTATCCAACCAAGTCTGCTAGGGATTATCCCATCTAGGGCTTCATGAAATCTCCCACAAGTTCTTGAGTCTCTTCACATAGACCATGCTAGAGTTTCAAATCTAAATCCTTTTCAATAAACCAAGGCTTTCTATCGAAACCTAACCTCATAGAATCCATTAAACCCTAGTCATCCAAATTCCTAGGGTTTATTCAAACCCGAGAATTATTTTAGGTCTCTACCATCCCCTTCTTGCTTCCATTAGTGGTGTCATCATCGAGGTGATCTCCATGATGTTTCTTTAGCCCAGCTCTAATTCCCTATTAAATTTTCTTAGGGCGGCATTTTTCTTTGTTTTTCTAATTGCATTTCATCATTAATACATTAAGTTGACCCCACATCATCATTACATTATTCTTATCTACACCATTATACATCAGCATATGCAACGACATATAAAGAAACAACATCACAATCATCATCAATGCAACATAACATAAAAGGAACAATAGAAGAAAGCATGCACACATATACACACACCAAGATTTCTCTGAGACTAGGGAAAAACTCACTCTGGGGAAAGCCCTTGTAAATCCTCTTCTTCTTATATCGTCATCAAATGATGCAGCAAAAGAGAGTACAATGGTCCATAAATTTATCTATGCAACAAAAATAATAATGAAATCTATGAAACAGATTTAATAATGCTAGCAATATGAACCCTCATACTGTTGGCCATAATGTGTTTTAAAAAATTGATGTCAATTACTATATACTGTTGTTACTTTGTCGAACACTGTTGAGCATTTATTTCACTATAAATGAGCCCAATATATATGTTTGAAGTGGAAACTAACAAATAAAATCTACATATCTACATAACAGTAGAAAGAAAACTAGATCTACCAGATCACTGAAGTCAACTAAATGAAAGACATCAAATCTTAGATTTGAACTCTAGTCTCCCTCATCACAATTGACTATATGTGACTAAAACTCCTTGGTCACTCTCTCTGTCATTGTATATGAGCAACTGCGACTGAAGATTCACTCTTAGGAGGTCTTGATGTGAGCGATTGTGGAACTAAATAGCTAAAAACCCAAAGTCACTCCCTTATAGTGGTCAAGATGTCATCATCGCTCCCAGGGCTACTCTGTATGAGCGATCGAGGACTAGAACCTTCCAATATGCCTTTCAACCTAGAGTCGCTCTCACTAAACTATATCCGAGTGACTAGAGAGCCAGAGTCCTCTCTTTCCTACTCTATTCCTGTGATTGTGGGTGGCAAACTTTCTTTCTGTGTCAATGACTGACATCCAGAAGATCGTATCTTAAAGTGAACCTTGTGCCTGTGATTTTAGACCCTTGAGAGAACTCCTCTCGTTGGAGCTATGAAAACCAAAAAAAAAATAAAAGAGAAAATTTGTGTCCAAATGATACTGAGGTCTCTTTTATTTATAGGTTTTCCCGAGGGTTCACTTGGGGTTAAGGATGACCCAAGTAGTTAATCATGTTGTTAGGGACAACCCATTTCATAATCCATTTATGAATAAAATAATTCATAACTCAACTTGCGCTTGAGAAAATTGGTTGATCTTTAGGTCGATTTTGGTCCTCTCAAAAAGAGGAATCTAATGAAATCATTATCTCAGTAATTTGATTTGTCCAAGTTGGAACTTTACCACAGTTGAAAAATTAATACACAATGGGATGTTATACCCTCCATCCACTTTCAAATCCCACGTGGGGACATCTTTTCCCCTTGTGATAAGGTTTAAGGAGTAGGCTTCTTCACCATCTTGGGATATTGGATCATGCTAAGTCATAAACTCCTCATATATGTGGCTTATTCTTATTATTTATATTGGATATAATCTTGTTGTTATAGTGGTATACACTAAATTTAATCTTGGACCTACCCCAAATCAATCCAATGAGAATTCACCCTAATAGAAACTATAATATATAGATTATATGAAATAATAGATATATTTGAAGCCCGGCTAATGCTTCAAACATGGAGGTCATGTCCTCCTCTAGTGGTAGTGAATTTTTGATGATAGTAAGGGAATTACTTCTCAATTTGCACACATTTTGTATGTAGCCGCTCACCATGACCGTAACATTCCCACTAGTATTGAGATCTTGAAAAGGATTTGATACATGATTCCTTGTCTATCAGGGTTGCACTCATTAAAGTCTACACGTTTCTCATCTAAAACTGTAAAGTGTACGACTTCACATGCTCCCTAGAGATCCTCTAATCTCGTACGTGGTTTCCCTAAAATTCCCAATGCAATCTTTAAGTCTATTCTTTCTCTTTCACTCATCGTGGAACTTATGGATTTGAGGTCGACCATTCAGAGAAAATTGTGTTGAGATCTAATCATGTTGACTACCATGGCCACCTTCACAAGATCACTCTCCTTTTCCTTAAGATGCATCAAGTAAGAAGAGAGTAATGAACATAGAGTTGTGAATAGATAGGCACATTGCATGGAGTTTTAATGAGTTCCACGATATCCATGTGGGTATGGTAGAAGGCATATTTCACGTCCTCCATTTTTACTGTTGCCCCCGAAGGAAATATCACAACAAATATGAAAACAGAAGAATAGCGACTAATTGATCGATGCTGATTCAAACTAATGAGATGTAAGATTAAGCGAATTTGTATCGGAAGGGTGTTGGAAGTAATGCTTCCAAGAGCTTTATGTGTGCGTTGGAAGTAATGCTTCCAAGAGTTTTATGTGTATTACAAGTTGTCATTGAGGCGATCTATATCCTATATATGTAACCATTGTGACATATAAGAAGTAATGCTTCCAAGTGTTTTATGTGTATTATAAGTTGTCATTGAGGCAATCTATATGCTATATATGTAACCATTGTGATATTTAAATTAATTAAGTGTGATTTTTTGTAAAAATGTGCTCTCTCTCAATTTCTAACTTGGTATCACAGCAGGTTCATCCTTCTCAAGAGACGGGATGTGATCATGCAATTTTAATCCTTTCACATAGATTAGTTGAGTGTTTGATTTTTTTGTGTTCTTGTGTGTGTAGATCTATAAATATTTTGTTGGATGGGGTCATGGGAATAAAATTATAGCTACTCAAGATTCATTTGAATTGGAATTATCCGAGGAGTGGTCTTTCCTCCATCAATTCCACTACCTTGGTTGCTATATGAAGCCAATCACAATAGGCCTACTTTGGTGTTTAGATGTTAATTTTCTTCCATTCTCATATTTTATTCATATCTAATATATTTGTGTGAGTTTGATATTTAGAGGTGTGAAAAGTTATTATGCTTTTTTTTAAACTATGATGTAGAACTACAAAGAAGAGGCCAAGTATTGAACATACTAATGTGACTTGGCATTCTCTCAGAGCATTACTTATAAACTGTTCTTAATAAGGTCAAGTTGATGTGAATCATCATGCTCTGAGAGAATCTATACAATTTTTCTTTTTCTTGAAAGGTAAATTGTATAATTTGCTCTTGAATACATTCAATATCTACATTGCTATCATAGATAACTGTGATGACTGGATAATTATGTGAACAAATTCTCTGTTTTTACCATTGTAGGTAAAATGTGGAACAGAGATTATTACTTCTTTATAAATGGTGAAAATATTATTAATTCCAAAACTGAAACTGAATTGAGTTAATTACATATAGTAACTTTGATGAGGAAGTTATTTTCTTTTCTGCTAGATTGATTTTATTTTAAATACATATATATATAAATATATTAATAAACAGTTGCCAAGAAGGGGGCAAAACCCTAACTGTTTTCCCATCCTTCCATAGAAAGATGGAAAAGGAAAGGCCCGGGCTATTAAGGAACAGACGGGGGGGAAAGGAAAGATGGCAGAAAGGCAGAAACAGAAAATCAAGTGCTAAGTCTGGTGAGGACCAGATAGCACAGGCACAGATAGTGCGTTATAGTTTGTTGAGGGTAAAGGCTTGGCAAATGAGCTTGGGGGGAGATTAGTCTGCATCGATTAATCTCATGGTTGGGTTGAAAACAAGCAACAAGGAATAATCTTCTCCAGACTGAAGAAGGTCCGGAAGCCACGGGTGACAGTGCAGGTATGTACTGTTACTGTTGTTATATTTACAAGAAAACTGATACTCTTTCAATAAAAGTAGCTGTAGTTTGTCATTGGAACTCTCTGGCGGTAGTTCCAGTATATTAATAGGAAAATGATTAAATTCAGTTGAGAAGAGAAAGACTATTATCCTAGTTTGATAAAAACTAAGTCATATATATACATATCTTGGAAAAGCAGAGTGCTGTCTGTTAGAGGTCCATAGAACTTAGATTCCTTATTCAACTTAAAAAGTGAATTGTGTACAATCGAATGAATCTGAGTTAATAATTAATCTGAGAAGAAGGACGTCTGGGAGACTTCGGTAGACTAATGCCACACCAAACTCTTCCCATAACAGACAGACCGCTGGGTTATGGGAAACAGTAACTTTATATACAGGAAATGAAAGAGTTTAATAACTGTACCTGTATGCAATAAAGAAGATGAAAATAAATAACTGAATGAGCCGCAAATAGCTAATGGCAAAGATATATAAGTCGAGGTGAGATTTGCTCGCTCATACTGTAATAACAAAAAGATTCATTAAAATCATATGCTGTAAACGCATCTTTACACCCTCCACTGTAACAATAAGATACAGTACATTATACAACGGCATCGCAAAATGAAAAGCTATGGTCAAACGACGTTCATACATATTTATATAACCTCCAGTACAGGGTCGGGGTTGCAAGGTAAAGGGGCGACATTTAACATATATATTGAAAAGAAATATATATCACAGAACTCGAAGAATACAACTCTTAAGGGTTACATAACTGGAATTAACCAAGTAGCAGAACACAACAAAATCCGCGAACATAGAACCAGAAATAATGGGGACAGTTCCCTTAATATAATTTTCACAGCAAACCCAGAAAAACCATAGTCAATATATGGAAGAAATCCCTGTGCGACGAGTGCATTTGGCGTAAGGCCGTCTAATGTAAACAAATGAACACGTATATGCTGTCAAATTGAAAGGGCGCAGATTATATAGCAAATGAGACAATCAAACCCTCGCTGATATCAAAACCCTTTATTATAGAAATGGATCAATAGCTATATACAGATAACGAAAGCTCAGAAATAATTCATATGAACGAATTTTCCAAAGAAAAATCAAACCATATGTTCAGAGCCGAGCTTCACTCGGCGCGGAACAAAGACACATATATATATTCAAAAAAAAAAAAAAAAAAAAAAAGACAGTCCTTTAATATTAAAACTGTTCTGGAAGGCCGAATCAAAATCTAGGAAAACCGTGGCTGGCAAATAGAACCCTTACATAAAGTAAGAGAGCACCCAGCTCTCGGGAGTTCATTAAATTACAAGTAAACCTTAAATAAAGACCGAAACCCCTTAAGGTGAAACTTCATTACTGTAATCATGTAACAGTATAAGAACGAATGCCATAACATCGGCTGTAGAAGGCTTCTTAGCCAGGAAGTAAATAAAGAACCACATCCATGAGAAAACACGCAAATACCTGACAAGGAAAGGAAAGGTATTAATTTACTCTTCATTTCAACGCGAATATTCTCTAGAGGTGAAGCTCTTACCGTAGACAAGGTCACCCTGAGTTTCCATGACTGTAATTTCTTATCGCTGTGCCGAGCTTCATTCCTGTTCCACCATTCAGTATATTATCAATTAGGTTTTAGATCCAAACCTTAAACTTGGTAAAGATTGTTAAAAAAAAAGAAAAAAAACGGAAAGGGATATGAAGCAAACATACTGTAAATTAAATAAATGGAATGTTGATCACTCGCATAGCTCCAGGGATGCACAATGGTTCCAGACTATTAACAGAAATGAAAGAATCACCTGTGTAGCAGACGCTGTAGGAGGATGCCGCGCGAACAAAACTCTCTCGAGGCGGCCTCTCTCGAAGAAATGAACAATAGAAACCCTAGCTTGGGGCTTGTAGGGTAAACCTGCGAGTTTGCCACCGTCCGATGGCGGGATTGAATCCCCATCGTTGATAATTGCCAGCATTCCGAGAGGCCGAGTACCTGTCTGATACATTTAATGTAAAATCTTCCCTCGCAATCTGCAACCAGATCGAAGGTCGATGATATCAAGACGGGGCCACCTGTCCATATCTCATGCAAGTGATATGCAGTGGGTAGGATCCGCCGTAAGGATCGGTACTGTACAATCGTATGGTATCCAATCGTAAATCAACCAATTGGTAAGACTTAAATGTAGTTGTAAAGTCGCCTGGGTAATGACTATTATAATAAACATATGGTGAATAATTAAAAGATTACCAAGGGTGTAGGTTAAACCTTAATCTCGAACTGTATTATGTGCCATGCAAATAATTTTTTTTTTTTTTTATGTGGTATATTATTATTATTGTTGTGTAAATGGATTATGACATATGGTATCAGAGCCCAGTTACAAAACTGAGGCCTCTGGGT